>WBNM01035474.1:72773-95545 GCA_013399055.1 Ramphastos sulfuratus
GTTGCCCAGGGAGGTGGTTGAGGCCCCATCCCTGGAGGTGTTTAAGGCCAGGCTGGATGAGGCTCTGGGTAGCCTGATCTAGGGTAGGGTGTCCCTGCCCATGGCAGGGGGGTTGGAACTGGATGATCCTTGTGGTCCCTTCCAATCCTGCCTGGTTCTATGATTCTTTGCTGCAAGACTGGTCAGGCATTGGCACAGGCTGCCAGGGAGTCACCATCCCTGGAGGTGTTCAAGAAACATGGGCATGGCACCTGGGGACATGGTTTCATGGCCATGGTGGTGTTGTACTGATGGTTGGACTGGATGACCTTAGAGATCTTTTCCAACCCAAACAATTCTATGATTCTGTTTGGGTCACAGGCAGGGTTTAATAACAGCAGGCTTGCAGGAGGAGCTGGCAGCAGCTCTGTACAGATCATTTCAGGGTGCTCTTTCAAAAAAGAGTCCATTTCCTGCTAGGAAGCTTGGTTCTAGACTTATTTTTTCTAATGAAAATTTTCAATTTAGCAGCTTTAAGATATCTTCATTAAGATATCTTCATTCACTTTGTCTCTCAGAGGTGACCTTATGGCAGGGGGCTTTGAACTAGATGATCTTTACGGTCCCTTCCAACTCAAACCATTCTAGACCAGGTCACTCAAGGTCCCATCTGGCCTGGCCTTGAACACTTCCAGGGAGGGGACATCCATGACCTCCCTAGGCAACCTGTTCCACTGTCTCACCACCCTCACTATCAAGAATTTCCTTCATATCTTCTGAGAATATTCTTCAGCACAAGCAGCAAGCTACAGCAGAGCTTGCTAGAGGGTGGAGTGGAGACTGCTGAAAGAGCTCCTGTGTTCCACTGCCTTTTAGTTAGCCAAATTTGCAATAAAATATTTTCCCTCATCTGCAATGCATCTCCCACAGCTGTGAGTGGGGGAATGATACAGGATGAGATCAGACTGAGTGCAAATAGGAAGAGAAAATAGTGTAAGGCTTCATTTTTGAGTTCCTTCATTTGTATGCTGTTGTCTTGACAGCTTTTTACTAGAAGGCTGCTGCTGCTTTCTGTTAACAGCTGAGCACAGAAGAATAGTTTTCCCAAAGTCATTTTAAAAACAGCAGTGATGGTAGAATGCATAACTCAGATGAGACAGGGGGAAGGAGGAGAGCCAAGATGGAAATCCAGTCAGGTATTTTCAATAATAACCTCATTTGAAGGATTTCTGTTGTCCTAGAAACTGCTTTGATTCCCCCCCCCCCCCCCCCCCAAAAAAAAAAAAATTCTCACAGGCTTATTCCAGCTCTTTCAGAAGATGCAGAGAATGCACAGTGCAGACCTCAGTGGTTGTCACCCTGAACATAACCTGCTCAAGCAAGGGTTTCAAAAACCACTGTTAAGAAGGGGGGCAACATTATGGCTGGTTTCTTGTAAGTAAAGCAAGCCATGATCACAGTGCTGGTAGTCAGAGCAGCATAGAATCCTTTGATTGCAGAAGACCTCCAAGATCACTGAGTCCAACCATCAACCCAACACCACCAGGGCCATGAAACCATGTCCCAGAGTGCTCAGGTTTCTTGAACACCTCCAGGGATGGTGACTCCACCACCTCCCTGGGCAGCCTGTTCCAATGCCTGACCACTCTTGCAGCAAAGAAATTGTTCCTCATCCCCATCCTAAACCTCCCCTGGTGCAACCTGAGGTCATTTTCTCTTGTTCTGTTATCTGATGCTAGTTCTTACTAGCCTCACCTCACTCCAGCCTCCCTTCAGGGAGCTGTAGAGAGCAATGAGGTCTCCCTCAGCCTCCTCTCCTGCAGCCTGAACAACTCCTTCAGCAGCTCCTCACAAGCTATACTATAGAACTGAATGAAATTGCTAACAAACATTGAGCAGAACTGGCTTTCAAGGGCTCAAATTTGGAAAACCACAAAAGCTTTCTACAGCATGAAGAGAAAAAAAACAACTTCTTTTTCATGTGTTCCTTTTTAATTCCATCACCCTCACAGTGAAAATTACCTGGAAACTAAAAACATTGTCTGCAGAAGGAGAACCCAAAAGCTCCAACAATGAAACTTGGTCCATGAGGTTAAGATGTAATTAAAAGCTTAGGCAATAACCAGCTAGCTAATTGTGGTGATTCTCAGGATGGTTTTTCCCTCCAGAACTATTTTCTGATTAGTAGCTATTCTGAATGCTGGCAGAGAGAGAGGGAAAACAGATTTAGCAATTAAAATATTTCAACACAAAGAGAGAAGAAGAAAAAAACAACACCATCACAACAAAACCCCAAACCAAACAACAACAACAAAAAAACAACCCAACAAACCAAGCCACAAACTAAAACAAGAGATTCCTGAAGACATCTTACTCATCTGCTCTGGAGAGCATGTTTGACACTGCCCTGCTCCATCCAGCAATGCTTGAAGAGCACAGAATAGTTCACAATGTATAGTCACAGGGGAATCAATGAATTGTTAAGGCTCTAAGATCATCAGAGGCCTTGGAAAAGGCCTTTAAGATCATCAGGTCCAACTGTCAACCCAACATCTCCATGAGCACTAGACCATGTCTCACAGCCAGTTCTTTTCTGAACACCTCCAGGGATGGTGACTCCACTACCTCCTCAGACAGCCTATTCCAGGGCCTGACAACCCTTTTTGGGAAGACATTTTTCCTAATATCCAACCTGAACCTCTCCTGCCTGCTCCTTCTTGTCCTGTCACTTGTTGCATGTGACAAGAGACCAACCCCCACCTCACACCAACCTCCTTTGAGATCACCTAAAGGGTGTTCAGGTGTCTCCTCAGCCTCCTCTTATGAGAAGAATCACAGAATTAATCAGGTTGGAAAAGACCTTCAAGTTCATTGAGGCCAACCCATCACCTAACACCTTCTAATTAACTAAACTATCCAGAATAAACAACCCCAGTTTACTCAGTCATTTCTCCAGACCCTTCACCATCTTCACTGCCATTCTTTGGACATACTCCAGCAACTCAATGTTTCTTGTAGTGAAGGGCCCAAAACTGAACCCAGTATTCCACTCTGTTGGAGTGAGTCCAGGGGAGGCCATGAAGATGCTCAGAGAGCTGCAGCAGCTCTGCTATAAGGACAGGCTGAAAGAGTTTGGGCTCTGCAGCCTGGAGAAGAGAAGGCTTCCAGGAGACCTTGGAGTGGCCTTCCAGTATCTGAAGGGGGCTACAGGAAGGCTGGGGAGGGACTATTGACAAGGTCTTGTAATGAGAGGACAAGGGGCAATGGGTTTGAACTGGCAGAGGGGAGATTTGAACTGGATGTTATGAAGTTCTTCCAGTAAGGCTGGTGAAACACTGGCACAGGTTGCCCAGGAAGGTGATCTTTGATCACATCTTGTGATTCTGTGCTCCACAACCTCCCTGGAGGTGTTCAAGGCCAGGCTGGATGAGGCCTTGGGGGACCTGTTTTAGTGGGAGGTGGCCCTGCCTATGGCGGGGGGTTGGGACTGGATAAGTTCTAAGGTCCCTTCCAACCTAAACCATTCTATGATTCTAAGTAAGGGGAAGACAATCACATCTCTAGACCTTCTGGCCACATTATTCCTGATAAAGGCCAGGATGCTGTTGTCCTTCTTGGCTACCTGAGCACACTGTTGGGTCCTCTTCAGTTGCCAATCAAGCAACACCCCCAGCTCCTTCTCTGCCAAGCAGCTCTCCAGCTGCTCTTCCCCAAGCCTGTAAGGTTGCATGGGGCTGTTGTGATTCAAGTGCAGCACTCAACACTTGACCTTATTAAATCTCATACTGTTGCCCTCAGCCCATGGATCCAGTCTGTCCAGATCTCTCTGCAGAGCCCTCCTGCCCTCCAGCAGATTAACACAGCCACCCAGCATGGTGTCACCTGCAAACTCACTGAGGGTGCACTCTATACCCTCATCCAGGTCATCAATAAAGACCTGAATCAGAAAATCAGAAGCATTCTGTAGAAACACCACAGCAGAAGAGAAGAACCCAGGTGGGGCTATGAAGATACTACTGCCCCTATATTGATGTGAACTGAGCTGGCTGCTCGTGGTGAAACCTTCCCTCTTTGGACACAAAGAGATTTGTTCTGATGCATTTGCCTTCTTGGGAAGAAATTCAGCTTGCCTGCTGGTCCAAGCAAAGGTATGATGAACTACCACAGCAATGCCAACCAGCCATGCCACCAGCCTCAAAGCAGCCTTCACCAGTGGTCCCAGCTACCATCACGCCAAAGCAGGGCATGGCTACAGCAGAGGACTAGAACAAAGGTCCTGCACAGGGATGTATCTGGATGCTCCTTCTTAGAAGATTACTTTAATAGTCTCCCACATGATGTAACATTGCTGCTAATCACAGAATCATAGAAGCTTAGAGGTTGGAAGGCACCTCCAGAGATCATCCAGTCCAACCCTCCCTGCCAAGGCAGGATTCCCTAGGGTAGTTCACACAGGAATGCATCCAGGTGGGTTTGGAAAGTCTCCAGAGAAGGAGACTCCACAACCTCTCTGGGGAGCCTGTTCTTGGACCTTTACAACCCTTACTCCAGGTGTGGTGAATCACTACTGTTCAGTTTGGTGACAGTAACCACTGGTGCCCAGGCTCTTCTCTCAGGCAAGGTTCAGTTGGTGCCCAGGCTCTTCTCTCAGGTAACAATCAATCTTTTCTTTTCTCTGGAGGGTCAGTTGATGTAGTCCCATGCTGCAGGAACTCTGCAGCTTTCTTCAACTGTGCAGGCAATGACTATTCAGAAGAATCTCCACTTAGATTCATTCTGGTTGGATGAGATCTTTCAGATCTATCCATACCAACCTTTAACCCAGTGCTGCCAAGCCACCACTAAACCATGGCTCTCAGCACCACATCTCCACAGCTTTTCAGTCCCTCCAGGGATGGGGACTCCACCACTGCCCTAGGCAGCCTGCTCCAGGGCTTGACAATTGTTCCTCACATCAAAGCTAAACCTCCCCTGGTGCATTATGAAAGCATTTCCTCTTGTGCTATCAGTTGTTGCTCATACATCCCCGTGGTCCCCATTGAACTCACAACAGAGGTGGAGACCCAGAGAGTTTCTGCAGCATGCTTACTGGAACAAGGAAACAAGCTCCTAAGACAAACCCAACCGTTTCTTCTGTCCAGAAGAGAGTACAAAGTCTCAGAAGAGAGAAGCTATCTCAGGCACCACTCCTCTTTGTCAGCATGACAAGGCAAAACGTGCATGCCAGCACCAATAGCTGCTTGCTTGCGACACAAACCACCAGCACAGCTGAAGCAGAAAAATGAAGGTCTGGTGTTTTAACCCCAGGGAAAGGAGAGAAACCTTTAAAAGTCATCAGAAACTGTGAGCAGCACAACATCAGAGAATTATTTGCACACAATTCAGGTTTTAGAGAATCCCACCCTGCATTTTAAGGAATGAAGCTCAGGAATGCCTATCAGGCTCTTTCCTGGGTTAATAAGAGATTGCTTGCACGCTTCCAGCCACTTCCCTTTGACCTGAGCTAGTTTAGCTGTGACTGAATCAAACACAGGGTCTGAAGTTAACCAAGCTGAAAAACTGAAAGATCAGATGGAAACTCTTCCTTCTGCTTAAGAGATTAACACAGCAGCACCTACCAGGACTGCAGATGTTGTTCAACCAGCGGTAGTTAAATGAAATACACCTTTTTTGAGCTGTCTCTGTTTCATCCTGACAGCAACAGCAACATACCTGTTTCCTCTCCAAGTCTTCCCTGATGAATTAAACCAGCAAGTTTCTCTCTACACTCTCCCAACTGAAGGTACAGTTTATTCAACCATTTAATTACTACCTTAGCAAAATTATCATGACAAAGACAGACGTGGCTGTGCCTGAGAAAGGTTACTGTGTAAACTTTTGCACCCCTGCTATCTGCTCCAATCTGTGCTAACACCAGCTCCTGAATGGCAGCAGTAAAGAACAGCTGAACAGCCTGGATACACACTGCCAGGCTGGTCATGGCACTCTAGGGTTGAAGTAGCAAGGGCATGCTGCAAAAAAAAAAAAAAAAAAAAAATCCCAGTTTCGTTGGGTGAGTGCCAAAAGCTGAGGTTTGGGTGGGTATGAAAAGTCACGGATTTTATTTAGGCAGCGTGTGGAAGTGAATGGGAGCAAGAGCTGTCAGAGGAAGATTTTGGCCAGAAAAAGGGGGAGGTATTTTAGCTTGCCATTAGCTTGTGTTTTCTGTTTTGTTTTATTATTACCTGGATAGCAGCCTAAATCAGGCAGATTTTTATGCTGCCCAACTTGAGGTTGCTAAGTAGATAGGCAAAAGGAACCCGTTTGAAACCAGCCACCACATATTTCCCAGCAGCCAAACCTGGGGGCATCCTTTCAGGAGGAAACCTACCTGCTTCAGGACTTGTTTGATTACAGCTGCTAACAATGCTGTTTGGTATCACTGGAGTGGAGGATGCCTGGATTCTGGGCTGAGGTGGGTTCGGATGTAATGAGTTTCCTAAAGCCATTCCTGACTGACCGAGCATCCCGCAGGTGCCGCTCGCCTGCATCTGATTGATTAACCCTGCGAGGTGGTTGGTGGTGCCCGGGCTTGTACCGTGGACAAAGTTAGTGTTTGTGTTCTGGCAGTGCACACCTTCCCCTCGCAGGGGTAAACTCTGTGCCAGTGAGTTCTGGAGGCTGCCAGAGTTCATACTGGTGTCTGCAAAATGCATCTGGTTACCAGAGCAAGGTAAAGCAGTACTGGAGCTCCCACAACTGGTGGTACTATTGCTGCTCATGTGAGAGCTTTGACAACTCATGGACTGAAGTAGCTGGGACATAGAACTGATGGGAAAGGAGCTTTGACTTTGCTTTCTTATCAAATCAGAGCCAGCTTTGGAAACTCCAGAACTGTCCAACTGAGACTGCCTCAGCAAACTCAACACCGTGGTGGTGGGCTGCTTTCTTTTCCTCAGAGGATCTTTCTGCTGAGACATCAGCTTGTCTCTGAGTGCTGCTCGGCCGCTCTGCCCTTCGGTGGTCGGTAGAAGCACGTTGGCAGCAGGAGGGAACATGGTATTTAAAGTGCTGTGTCCTTCGTTGTTGCCACCGCTGGCAACAGGTCCAGAATTGCTACTGCTGTTATTGTTGTTACCGGCAAGTTTATTTTGATTTGCTAGCTGTGCTTTGGCTGCTGCTGAGAGTAAACTGCTTGCTGGAAAAGAGGCAGCGTTGTGCTGGTTCAAGATCTGATTTAAAGGCATTCCCAGCAAACCAGGCTGACTCTTCAAGGAACCACTTCCAGCGGATGCAGTAGAAAAAACTGCATTGTTGGGAGGATTTAATACATTACTCATTCCAGCAATTAACGGGTTAGGGATCTCCTTGTACTGATTAAGTCCATCATGCTTGGTGGAAGGGCTGGATGGCATAGATGGTCTCGGCGACCCTATCGTTGACCGTGGGGACCTGGGAGGGACTTTAATACCACTACAGGATGACTGTGGTCCTACTGGAGGCAGCAGGAAATTGCCATGATCTGATGAGGTGGAAGAGGAACGTGATCTTTGGGGAGAAGCCTCGATCCTTCCGATCCCGGATCCCATCATATGAACCGGGGATGTCACCGGCGAAGGAGAGAGGGAAGTCGAAGCAGAATGCTGCACTCTTTGAACGTGACTCCCGTGGTTCATGTGACCAGGCTTGACAGTTGGCAAAGGAAGGTTACTTGGCAAAGGGACGACAGCAGGAGGCATGCTTACATTCATCACGGGTACCTGAGAGTGGACGTTCGAATGGAAAGTAGTTGGGTTAATGATGACTGGGTTCTGGTTCACTGGTTTGCTAGGAATAGGGTCAAGTATGCCAAGTGGATCCTTTTCTGATGTTAATGGCTTTTTCTGAAGAGCACAAGAAGGTGGTGGAGGAGGTGGGGGTGGGCCTTGGGGCGGTTTATGGTGGAACATTGCTCGTGGTATTTCCATACCGGCTGAAAAGTTACACAGGGGCTTTTTCATGACTGGGCTTTTTGTGGTCAAGGTTGGGGAGAGAGGTATATTAGTCCTTCCAGCCATTGCACAGGATGACTGTATGGGAGAACCATGTAGCATTACTGACGGTGGAGACAGAGGTGTCCTGTTCATGTGAATAGGACTGGAGTTGGGTGCTCCGTGAAAATTGGGATTGTTCCTTGTGAAAACATCAGGGCTTCCAAGTGGGTCAGTCCTAGGAGAGATTGAGCCATCTCCGTATATCTGCGATCCCGATGAAGCTGGACTGGGCATCCCACCGTGACTGCCACGATACGGAGACTTCTGTCCGAGTTCATTACTACCCAATCTCTGCCTAGGATAGACAGAATGAAGTTCTTGTTGCTGGCTTCCAGCCACTTCTTGCACATAAAGCCTACCCATGGCATTAGATGCCCCCATCATCAACTTGAAAGGAGTCTTACATTCCGGCATCACAGAATTTGTAATTCCTTCATGCGATTTATTCCTCACTGATCTTGGAGTTGCTGCTCTAGTAGGGACTACCGGAGTGGCACCTGAGAGTGAAAACACAAGAGTTACTGCTTTGAAACCCAACATCCCACATCTCAGTGCAATGCTCAGAAAAGCTGGCAAACCTTTTGGCTCCAACCACCAAAATCACCAATGGGATGCTCCATGCTGCTCTACAACACGGTGTAGCTGTATAGGCTTTAAGTCCATATCCCATGTGAGGGCCGCACGCATAAGGATGACTGTAAGTACTTCTCCTTCCTTTTTGTCTTTTCTTTTAAACTATCATCACCAGTGTCCTACTCCAGAATCTCCAGCATCAACACTTTGGCTAGGGCTAGAAGAGCTGGCAGGAGGAGCAGGCAATTGCTGTCAGAGGGAAAAGGAGCCTCTGGCACCATCTATTGAGTACAGGAGGAACAAAGCCCAACAAGGGCTTAGACTAATTTCTCCATGCCTTGTGGAGAAAAGGGAACTGCCCCAAACTCTGGCCCTGATGAGGATGAATGGGGAGCTGTGCCACATAAATCCCTTCAGCCAACCACTTGTTTGCAGAATCCCTTGACAGCCCATGGCTGTGCAAGGCAGGGTGCAGCTTCCCCTGCTGCTCTGTGTCACTTGCTGGCACCACAGGCACTAACTTTCAGTTCAATGAGTTAGTTCAGTTCCTGGGAACTGTCCTCTCACTTCACTGAGTTAAGGCTTTACCTGCAGCTTTTGCAACAAGCTTTCCTCGGGATGAAGATGCTAAATTGAAGAGGCTCAACCTCACATGCTGGTTTCAGGATAAAGACCCTATGAATATTTGCAGGTCTACTCTTCTGCAATGGAAAAACATTTCCTGTATGTCCCACTGTGGGGGCTAGACCTTCCTACAAGCACAAGATCACTTTTGTGCCTGCCAATTTAAAGAGTCTTTGCACCCCCAATGCTGTGCTTTGAGAACACCATCACGAGCAGCTCCACATCACAAGCAGCTCCACATCTGGAGGACTTGCTGCCAGTTCTGCTGCTCTGGGAGTCTGTAATTCAGCTTGGAGTGCTTGGCATGCAGCCTCTGAATATGCAAGCTTAGACTTGATTAATCAGCTAAAGATTCCACGTTCAAATGAATCCAGAGGTGCCTTTAAATTCCTCTACTCACAAGAACCCAATTCCCTTCTTTCCTTCAGCCTGCCCATAGGAGACAGATGGCACTGACAATCCTGCCTTCATCCTATTTGCTCAACCAGCTACATCACGAGAGAAACAAACATATTACCTTTCCCAAAATACAACCCAAGCCTGATTTAGAGGACAAATCTCACGACTGAGCTGCAAAATGGAACATGTCACCCTCATCTGCAATGCTGGACCTGAGCAAATGGTCAGATGTAAGTTGTGTAAATCCAAAGATGTTTTCTTTACAAAGACAAATTATGAGGAAATTTCCTTCTTGGCCTAGTACACAAAATTCTGGTCAACAGAGAAGGTGAGACTACATAAATGTGACTTGTCTCAATATTTAGCTGCTTTGACCTCCTTCATTTTGCTAATTTTTTGAAAATGGAAATGTAATAAAATGTAATTAATAAAGAAAATATAAACCATAATTACTAAAGAAAATGCATTGTACTTTAGGAACTGGCACTGAGTTCTTTAAAATCATAACTGACACTGCAGAAAACTCAGCTGAAACAAAGCTTTAAAATCACACAGAGCAATCTGAAAATGCAAGAGCACCTCAGGACTATGGCCTCAGGACAATGGTATCCTCAAGTGCTGCCTGCACATCTGAAATTTAGGATTTCTTTTTATGTTCTTCAAATTTCCCCCTCTGAAATTGAGCTGTAGAGGAGCTGGCAATTAGCCAACTCTCCTTGCAGCAGTATTGGGGTGCAAAACAGCTCTCAGATTATCCAGGGCCACTTCCCAGAAGCTGCATGTATCAAAGTACAGTACCATAAACATCCTGAGCTCTGCCTTCAAGTAACTTCTCTCTTCTGTCCTCTCCATTTAGGTTTGTTTGACTACTTCAGAATCTTTGTTTGTGAATCCTTAAAAAGTATCTAATTTTAACTGGAAGTTTTTATGCACCTCTGGTTTTTGTAGCTGTTTCTTTCAGGGCTGACTCTGTCCTTTAGCTTAAGGAGCTTTATTTTCCAGTGCTGATTCTCACAATGTCTTTATTGACAGCAATTGCACCTCTTCTCAGCCACCATTTTGCCAAGTTGAACAAGCTAAAGACTTTTAGATCACTTTCATAAAGCAGGTTTTGCAGTCTGCTAAGAGAAAAGCCTCTGCTCTGTTTCAGCTGGAGTGCTGCTAGCAGGAAGAGGGTGCAGGAAGGCGGTGAGCACACAACAGCATTTGTACTTCTCTCTCTCCCAGTCACACTGATCAGCACCACACTGCCATCTGGTACTGCTCACAGGCATCTTTGATCAGCTATGATATCTAGGGCTTCTTTCCTCAATAATTTACAGCTAATAGCTTTTTTTCACTAGTCCCCAGGTGTATAACCTCACAATTAACAGGATTTGTTGCTACACCCTTTCTTTCACTCCGAGTCTCAATGATCCCCCAGACTTCCAACACGTTTTGATCTCCTCTTGTTTGGATAATACCTGTCAACTCCATCCATCAACAAACTACCTCCTTTTTTGTTGATGGGGATAATTAAAATGCTAATCCAGGTTTGGTCCCCCCAAAATAATCCTTGAGAAATTACAGTGGAGATTTTCTCTTGCTGTATATTCTGCTTTGCAATACAATTTCCCATTTAGCCAAGTCCTTAGCCACATTCTAATCCCTTTATAATCACTTTATTCTGCTTCTCTAATTTCCCATGTGACAGAATATCAGACATATTACTACAGTTCCAAAAGATGAGAGCTAATGTATTTTCTTTGTCTAGAACAATCTGATATCTTTTCCAAGAAATTCATGCTCTTAGTCTGGCCTGACCTGCTTTTGAGGCTCATTTTCTATCTCCCTCCATCTCTCTCAATACTGTCTCCATTTTTATCTTGGATCTGTTTTACTACCGGGGAGTATTTTTGTCTAGTAAAGATAAATATTATGTAAAATCAGGTAATTACATTCTTCTGTGTGATTTTACTCACTTGTTCCACCACCAGGGCTAGTTAGAACTAGTGAAGGATGTGGTGCTTCCATGCTTTTATGAAGTGTAGCCACAGCAATAATTTTCCTTTTGTGGATGCATAGTTTGGTGACATCTTCGTCCGCTTTAACATCTTCAGCAGTTCTCTGCTTCACAGCAGCTCCAGGATCAAAATTAAAGACCTGAGAGTGAATAATTCCAGTGTTTAAAGTCATGATGGGAGGCAGCAAACTCAGCAAATACACCTCAGCCAGAATTTTTTGATTCCTTTGACCCATTTGTCTGTTCCTACATTGCCTAAGAGAGAATCTTTGCAGTACGTTTCTAACTTAAAAATAATAGATAATAAACAGTAGATAGATTAGTAGTAAATATTTGATATTATAATAGTAAAGTAATACTAATGCTACTAATAAAATATTGCTGCTACTAATAAAATATTACTGCTACTAAGAATAAAAACAATAACATCAATAACAACAATAGTAATTATTATTACAGTAAACAACCATGGAAGTTGTCACCCAGAAAGAGAAGTTTAACACCCTTCAGTATACAACCCCAAGAGCCAAGGACCATGTATGGTTGAGGTTGTTCTGTGATGAAGAAGGAAAGTTTAGAAATCTGCTTCTAGACAACAAAATTGTGGAGCTGAGACTGAAGCTGTGAGGTAAGGCAGTGTCCTGTTCTGATTCTCACGTGATGCTGTTGATCCAGTGTAATGCTCAAACACCATAACAACTGAGTCAGATCCTTTCCATGAGGGGAGAAGGCAGAAGGGAGATTGATTTTTGCATTTGATGGTGAATCTGGGGGGGGTCTGTACCACTGATGTCACCTGGATGATCTGAACAGATAGCACATCAGCTGACATAGCTCGTAAGATCACAGCACAGAGATCCAAAATGATGCTTTTCATTACCTTGGGAAGAACAAGAGGACATTCTAGGCCACACTTGCATGTTCCATCAGTCAGCAAGTAAGTCTTCACCTGCTCCAAGCAGGATAATAAAGACCCACTGGGACTGCAAAGGAACAGAAATGATGAATACAAGCTGTATGACAGGTCATGACTTCTATCTACCACTCTTAACAGCACACATTGGGGGTGTTTAAAACAACACAGCTAAGATTTCCTACGTTGTTTCATGGTTCTTTTACTTTCAGTCAAGAATGTGGATGACACCTCTCAAAAACAGCCCCCCAAAATCATTTCAAAGGAATATTTTACTGTAGAAAACAAACACAGCAAGTGCAGAGAAGTTAACTGAGATTATTGGTATTTATTATTCATACTCCAGTCCTGCTTGAAAGCCTTAACACCACCAAGATTATTTTTCTCCCTCCTCTCTCCTACAAAGTCTAACACACAGGCAGAGTACAGTCCCCACAGACATCCTCCCCCTCCACCTCATCACTGCAGTTCCATGCAGGCACCAAACTCATCTCCACTTTTTGGGACTGGGATCTAATTTAAAAACAAAAACCTCACAAAGGTGTGTATGAGAAAACCCACAGAGGAAAAGGGGAACAGTAACAAAACTGTGAGAGAATGAGAGCAAACAGCCTCAAGTGGCACCAGGGGAGGCTTAGGTTGGAGATGAGGAACAATCTTCTTTGCTGCAAGAGCGGTCAGGCATTGGCACAGGCTCCCCAGGGAGGTGATGGAGTCCCCATCCCTGGAGGTGTTCAAGAAATGTGTGGACATGGCACTGTGGGACATGGTTTGATGGTGATGTTAGGTGAATGGTTGCACCTGATGATCTCAGAGGTCTTTTCCAATCAAAACAATTTTAAGGTTCCATGAAAGCCAGGTCTCATGGTTGCATCAAGGGTTTGGCTTCAGTGGGGTTTGAAGCCTCTCACTGCAAGTGAGACACACTACACCATGAAGCCAGTCCAGTGCCTTTCTGACAAACTATGCTTGGGTTTCTCTACCTCCTACCAGAAAATCATTATCTCCAGATCCAAAAATAGGACATTGGAAATTCTGTTACAGCAAAAATCACTAATTCATAAGAGAAAAAAAATCCTCATGTCACAAGGCTCTAACTTGCAGATTGCTCTTTATTACCCAGCCATCTAAACTGTTTATGGGGGAAACAATAGGGGAATTTATGAGGCTAGAACACTACCTCTTAATGGCAGCTGTAAATAGCTCTTCTTTTAACAAAAACAACCCAAGTTTGGACCATGGAAGCAGCCAAGAGTCAAAATTCCAAACCATGCCAAACTTTCCTGCTTCCAAGCCAGACGCATAAACACCTCATCCTGCACCACAACTAAGTCACATGGAGAGCAAAGTCTGCAAGGGACATCTAAAGTTGCACCGACAGTTTCAATCAGGAGTTTGTTAGCCAGACTTGCCCTGACATAATTAATTTGGAAGGGACTGCCTAGATGTGTGACAGTCTGAGGGTAAGCAAGATGAAAGAGCAATCTGCAAATAATGGCAGGGCTATGAGGTGATAGATCTGCAAAGCCAAACCTGTCCTCCCCTCAGCTGAAGTCAGGCATTGGAACAGGCTGCCCAGGGAGGTGGTGGAGTTTCCATCCCTGGAGGTGTCCAAAAAACGTGTGGCCATGGTACTTTGGGACGTGATTTGATGGCCATGGTGGTGCTGGGTTGATGGTTGGACTGGATGATCTTAAGAGGTTTTTTCTCTTAGGTTGAAGCTTGGACCTGATGATCTCTGAGGTTTCTTCCAACCCAAATAATTCTGAGATTCTATGATTTGGGGAGCAGGGGGAACTTAACTCTTTTAATTTCAGCTACAGGCTGATTACACCAAGATGCTACCATTAACATTATTTTAACTCACTTGTTCTCTGTGTTAACTCCCAGGAGACAGTATTGTGGCCTTCCACACCTAAAGGTGGTCTACAGCAGAGCTGGAAAGGGACTTTTAACAAGAGCATGCAGTGATAGGATGAGGGGCAATGGCTTCAAAGTGGAAGAAGCTGGATTTAGATGAGACACCCCCTATTAGACCAGGTTGCTCAAAGCCTCATCCAGCCTTGTCTTAAACACTTCCAGGGATGAGGCATCCACAGCTTCTCTGGACAACCTGTTCCAGTGTCTCACCTCCTTCACATTAAAGAACTTCTTCCTAATGTCCAATCCAACTGCACCCTGCTCTAGTTTAAAATCATTGCCTCTCAACCTATCACTACAAGTCCTTGTGAAAAAAAAAAAGTCCCTTCCTAGCTCTCCTGTGGTCCCCTTCAGGTACTGGAAGGCTGCTCTAAGGTCTCCCTGGTGCCTTCTCTTCTCCAGGCTGAACACCCTCAACTCTAGCAGCATGTGCCCACAGGAGAGGTGCACCAGCCCTTTATTCATCTTTGTGGCCCTCCTTTGGACACTTTCCAATAGATTCACATTCTTCTTGTGTTGGGGGCTCCAGAGCTGGACACAGTACTCCAACTGGGGTCTCACAAGAGGAGTGGCAGAATCCTCTCACTTGACCTGCTGACCACACATTTCCTCACACTTCTGTACTGCAAAGGACAACTCACAGCCTCCTTTGTAAGAAGCTATTTTCTTTCTCAGCACTGAGGTCACCCAGAAGTTTTTGGCCTCTCACAGAAACAAGCAAGAGTAAATTGCAATACATTAAGATCTGTTAGTGACAGTTGTGAGCTCTGCTGCTGTCATTAAGGAGCTTTTCTCAGTTTCCTGCCCTGATGACTGCTCACAAGCACTCAGCTGAAGTGCAGATTTAGGTCCTACTCTAAAGGCAGCAGCACTGCTTTACTAAGAAAAGCACCAAGACTCAACTCAGTGCTTCAACCAGGTAATAAAAACTAGTTAATTAATGGATTTAATCCACAGCAACTGTTGACAGCTGTTAGAAGAGCATGTGTGCTTTATAAGGAAGCACAAATAGAAGGAGTCCTTATTCAGCTGGGATCATCTATCCTAGTTAAATCATGTCAGACCTTAATATACACACTCATTTTCCCTTGGATAGCTTTTGAGTCAATACTGTTTGACCTTTCCTTCTCTCAATAGCCATCCTGCATATTTCCAGGGTGGCTGTTCCCTCAGAAGGGCACTGAAGCACTAGAGCAGGTTACCCAGAGAGGCTGAGGAAACTCAATCCTTCAGGATGCGGCAGGTGAAACCACGACCGAGTCAAGCAGGAGGTTGGATTATTGACTTCCACTCTTTTCAACCAACACCTTCCACTAAAAGAGCAGGATGTGGCTTCATCTGCTCCATACCAAGCAGTAGGCTGGATTATTTGGCCTACATCCTTCCCAGCCTACAGCTCCTACCCTGTGCCTCATGCCAAATAAGCAGGACAGGGGTTCACCTGCTCCATGTGAAGCAGGAGGTTGGATTATTGACTTCCATCCTTCCCAACCAACACCTCCTAGCCTGTGCCTTTCACCCAAAGCAGGACAGAGGTACATCTGCTCCACGTGAAGCAGGAGGTTGGGTTATTGACTTCCATCCTTCCCAACCAACACCTCCTAGCCTGTGCCTTTCACCCAAAGCAGGACAGGGGTTCACCTGCTCCACGTGAAGCAGGAGGTTGGATTATTTACTTCCTTTCCTACCAACATCTACTTTCAGCAAACAAGACTGTAAGATCTGTAGACCATATGAAGTGCCTTTCTGTGATCAGAATGGCTTACAGAAGGCAACCAGAAAATTAACCACTGTATTAAAGAGAAAATTATGGTGAGAAGACAACACAAGCTACCCCAAAGTGTAAAAGGCAACTGCTAAACAGACTAAAACCAGTGCTTTGAGTAGAGCATTTCAGAAGAGAAACACTAACAAAGTCCTCCTGAACAAAGAGCAGCCATAAAAAGAAGACAGAAAAGCAGACCAACAGTCAGCATTATACCAACAGTTACTGGTTTATAAACATGGAAGCCAAATGCTTGAAGAAGCAGCACAACCTTCATGTTGAAAATGAAGTTCAAAAGCAGGAAGGCTCATCAGATCTATAATCACAGAATAAATCTGGTTGGAAGAGCCCTTAAGGTCTTCCAGTTCAACCCTCGACCCAGCACTGAGGAGTCAACACTAAAGTGTGTCCCTAAGCATCAGGTCCACACACGGCTTAAACACCTCCAGGGATGGTGACTCCAGCACTGACCTGGGCAGACCATTCCAATGTGTGACAACCTTTTCAGTGCAGAAATATTTCCTAACATCCAGTCTGAACCTCCCCTGGTGCAGCCTGAAACCATTTCCTCTGGTCCTGTCACTTGGCACCAAGAAGAGGCTGCCCCTTCCTCATAACAACCTCCCTTCAGGGAGCTGTAGAGAGCAATGAGGTCTCCCCTCAGCCTCCTCTTCTCCAGACTGAACACTCCCAGCTCCCTCAGGTGCTCTTCATAGCCCAGGTGCTTCTCCAGCCTTGTTGCCTGTCTCTGGGCATGCTCCAGGCCCTCATTGTCCTTCCTGTAGTGAGTAGCCCAGAGCTGAACACAACACTCGAGGTGTGACTTCATCAGTGATGGGCACAGGAAGATGGTCTGCTCCCTGTCCCTGCTGGCCACAGTGTTTCTAATCCAAATCAGGATCCCATTGGCTTTCTTGGCCACCTGGGCACTGCTGACTCATGTTCAGTTGATTGTCAACCAGCACCCCCAGGTCCATATTCAAGTTGCAGCTTTCCAACCGCACATCCCCAAGGCTGTAGCTTACCATGGGGTTGTTGTGACCCAAGTGCAAGGACCTAGCAGTTGGCCTTGCTGAACTTCATACCTTGGCCAGTGGGTCTAACCTGTCCAGATCCTGCTGTAAAGCTTCCTTACCCTCCAGCAGATGGACACAGCCACCTAGCTTGGTGTCATCTGCAAACTTACTGAGGGTGCAGTGTAAAAATACTAAAGCATCCTGATGCCTGCATACAGAGATGACAGGACAAAAAAAAAACTATATAGCAACCAAGTCCCAACTTTTTCTTTCTCATTGATTTTTAACTAAGGCAGAGGCCCAGAACATTATAGCTGTAATGAGCAATACAAGGGGAAGGAGATTTCTCTCTGACACGCGTATCGCTGACACGGATTCTGTCTGATTCTGCTAATTGAGAACACAAACAAGAAATCCTGGAATGCATTTGATCTTTTATGGTGGTTTAGTGTAAAATTGGGAGTGTGCTCTGACTCATTAAAGGATTTTTCTGTTTGGTAATACACAAAATGTTGTGAAGATGTGGTTATTTTAATCAGAGAATAGAAGGAGATTAAGCAAGCAATGGGCTGATAAACATTTAGACTTCTGTGATGTAAACCTGTTGTGCCCAGATTTTGTTAAAGCTAACTTTGACATTTTTTTCCCCCCAATAACATTTAATTTAGAACTTTGATTTCTTTTTTCCCCAATAACACTTGATTTATAGCCTTGTTGGCCTGAACTCATTCATTTAAGAGTAACTGCAATGCATTTCTTTGTCACTGGTTCAGGGTGAAGCAAAACAAAAAATCCAATAAGCTAACAAAATAAACAAATAAAATACCTAAAACTTTGGATTTAGGCTTGTGTTCTGTTTTGTCTACATGAGAATTGTGAGGAATCCATAGGAGTAAATCTGGCTGGAGAATGCCAGTCATGCTGAACACAGAAACTTCACAGGGCTTCTGCAGCTGCTAATGAGTTACACCACTTAGATTTTCTTCCAAAAGAGAGTAAGGAAAATACAGAAGTGTATTGGGGACCTGGAGCATAAACCCAGAAACAACTAAGGAAAGAGGAATTATGGAATGAGAATTATTTGGGTTGGAAAAGACCTCTGAGATCATTGACTCCAACCATGGCCACTAAACCATGTCCCAGACTGCCATGTCCAGATATTCCTTGGACACCTCCAGGGATGGTGACTCCATCACCTCCCTGAGCAGCCTGGTCCAATCCCTGATTGCTCCTGCAGCAAAAAAAAATTTCAAATCTCCTACCTTAAATCTCCCCTGGCACAATTTCAGGCCATTTCCTCTCACTCTGTCATCTGATACTAAGGAAAAAGAGACCAACCCCCACCTCACTCTGATCTCCCTTTTCAGGGAGCTGTAGAGAGCAGTGAGGTCTTCCCTCAACCTCCTTCTCTCCAGACTAAACAGACCCAGTTCCAGTAGTTCCAGAGCTACAAAACATCAGGATAAAGTTGTCTGGCACTGCAGGAAGTGAGCTGTAGGCTTGTTGCTAATGGAATAAGAAAGTCCCACTCCACCTCACCTGTCATGAAGTGTTTAAATGCCTGACCACTGCTCTGAATTCAACCAGTGAAGGCTTTCATAAAATACCCACACTAGTGCAAGGCAAAGAGATTTCCCCTGCACCTGAGAGCAGGCAAAGGGCAGCAGAGATTTCTCACCATCTCAGCTGGGGTAGAACTACAGCTCTGGTTAGTTTCACTGAATAATAATCAGTAAGGTTAAATCTGCTATGACTCAGCTTTAAAATCCACAGGACAACAAGAAGTAATAAAGAACTACTCATGCCTAAAGGAAAGTGCAGAGGAAGAGTTATCAAATATTCAAGACCAAGCAATATTTGATTGGAGAGCAGGTTAAAGGCATGCAAATGGCACAACTGACATAAGAGGACTCCACTAACATCAGCAGGAAAGAAATCACAGAATCACAGAATGGCTTAGGTTGGAAGGGACCTCGAAGCTCATCCAGTTCCAACCCTCTGCTGTAGGCAGGGACACCTCCCACTAGAACAGGTTACTCAAGGTCTCATCCAGCCTGGCCTTGAACAACAACCTCTAGGGAGGTTGTGGAGCACAGAATCACAGAATGTGATCTTTGATGTGATCTTTGATCACATACTGTGATTCTCTGCTCCACAACTTCCCTGTGCAACCTGTGCCAGTGTCTCACCACCCTCACTGTAAAGAACTTCTTCCTAACATCTAGTTTAAATCTCCCCACTGCCAGTTTAAACCCATTCCTCCTCATCCTGTCATTACAAGACCTTGTCAATAGCCCCTCCCCAGCCCTCCCATAGGCCCCCTTCAGAGACTGGAAGGCCACTCTAAGGTCTCCTGGAAGCCTTCTTCAGATCTCACACTTCCACAAGAAGCAGCCCTCGAAGTTTCAGAGTACAAAAGCTGAGCTGAGTCACCCATTTCCCACACATTCTGCCAACACAACTAAGCTAAGGGGCAGCAACCACCTGAGAGCAGCTTACCTGATGTAGAGCACTCCACTTTGGTCCACCCGTCGCTGCCAACCAACGGGAACTTGCACTGCTGGTGGCCCTCCATCCGTGTCCCCTCCGTCACACTCCTTTCCACCATTCATTTTTCTGTTTCTGTTTATGAGTCTTCAAAGATATCAACAGGAAGATGATATCCTTTTACTACAGGTCATCGTGGCCTCCCAAAGGAGTAACACCTTTCCCCAGACTGTACAAAGTGCATTGGGAGGCTCCAGCTCAGTTTGAAACCAAGTCTTTAAAAGTGGCCATTTTTGTTTAATGAGTCACTTTCCCATTATAATCCACATTAAATAGGCAATGTTTAGATCCTTATATATTCATAAGGATGAACTTAAAGATAGATAAAAAAAAAAAAAAAAACCCAAAACAATTAGTGCTTCCAACTTGGGAAAATCATCATTCACCAATCCTTTGTTACCTGTTGGAAAGGAGAATGGGGAAAAGGAGAATTTCTAGTTCAACAGCATGGCTCCAAGCTTGGTGACTGTCTAAGAGAACTTGTGTTTTGTGAAAGCTTGTCTCATGTTTATAAATATGAGTCAGATCTAATACCTCCAGGTATTATACCCTTTATATGCCACATTCTTTTTGTTTCCTTTTTAGCTTCCGTTCGTTATCCAGGTTGTCTTCTTGAGTTTCTTTCATGACTCCCTGGCTCCAATAGAACAGCCTGAAAAATACAGAGAGAGAAAACATATGAGGCTGTTTGCTGAGGTCCTGGAAAGCATTAGAATCATTGGAAGGGACCTCAAAGATCATCCAGTTCCAACCCCCTGCCATAGGCAGGGACATCTCTCACTGGAACAGGTTACTCAAGGCCTTGTCCAACCTGACCTTGAACACCGCCAGGGAGGTTGTGGAGCACAGAATCACAGAATGTGATCTACAGTTCTGTGACTCTGTGCTCTATAACCTTCCTGGGCAACCTGTGCCAGTGTCTCACCACCCTCACTGCAAACAACTTCTTCCTAACATCCAGTTTCAATCTCCCCTCTGCCAGTTCAAACCCATTACTCCTTGTACTGTCATTACAAGACCTTGTCAATAGTCCCTCCACAGCCTTCCTGGAGCCCCCTTCAGACACTGGAAGGCTACTCTAAGGTCTCCTGGAAGCCTTCTCTTCTGCAGGCTGCAGAGCCCCAACTCTCCCAGTCTGTCCTCACAGCAGAGCTGCTGCAGCCCTCTGAGCATCTTGGCGGCCTCCTCTGGACCCACTCCAGCAGTTCCATGCTGTGCTGGGGGCTCCAGAACTGCACACAGGACTCCAGATGGGGTCTGAGGAGAGCAGAGCAAAGGGGCAGAACCCCCTCCCTTGCCCTGCTGCCCACACTGCTCTTGCTGCTGCCCAGGACATGGTTGCTGTCTGGGCTGAGCACACACACTGCCGGCTCATGTTGAGCTTGTCATCAACCAAGACCCCCAGGTTGGAAGGCAGCCCTAAAGGTCATCTAATCCACTCCCCCTGCAGTAACTGGGGACACCCTCAACTAGATCAGGGTGCTCAGAGTGCCATCAAGCATGACCTTGAGGCCCACCAAGCCACATGTTGGTCTTTCAGCCCAGGTCAGTAATTCCTGAAGATGTTACTAAATCACAGAATCACAGAAACATTCAGGTTGCAAAAGTCCCGCACCAAGTCCAACCCAGATCCCTACTCTACAAGGTGCACCCTAAACCACAGCTCCAACCACCACAGCCAAATCACTTTTAAACACATCCAGGGTGGGTGACTCCACCACCTCCCAGGGCAGCTCATTCCAATGCCTGACCACTCTTGCTGGGTAAAAATGTTTCCTAATGCCCAGTCCAAACCTACCCAGTGGCAGCTTGAGGCCATTCCCTCTTGTTTGATCACTACCTGTGAGAAGAGACCAGCAGCAGCCTCTCCACAAGGTCCTTTCAGGTAGCTGTAGACAGTGATGCAGAACAAGGACAAGGGAGGTGATTCTCCCCCTCTAGTCTGCACGTGTGAAACCACCTACAGTACTGTGTCCAGTCCTGGGGACCCCAACACAGGAAGGACATGGAACTGATGGAGTGGTTCCAGAGTAGGGCCATGAAGAAGGCTGGAGAACCTCCTCTATGGCTGAGGGAGTTGGGGCTGTTTAGCCTGAAGAAGAGAAGACTCTGGGGAGACCTTATTAGAGGCCTTCTAGTACTTCAAGAGGGCCTACAAGTAAGCTGGGGAGAGACTTTACAAGGGCTTGTAGTGATAGGATGAGAGGTAATGAATTTGAGCTGGAAGAGGGGAGATTGAGACTGGAAGTTAGGAAGACATTCTTTCCAGTGAGGGTGGGGAGACACTGCAACAGGTTTTCCAGGGAAGCTGTGGATGTCCCCTCCCTGGAGATGCTCAAGGGCAGGTTGAATGGGTCCTTGAGCAAGCTGAGCTAGTGGAAGGTGTCCCTGCCCATGGGCAGGGCATTGGAGTAGATGATGTCTAAGGCCTCTTCCAACCCAAATGATTCTGTGGTTGTATGTATATGGCTGCATCCATTTAAACAGCTTAAAATCAAAATTTTAAATGTCAACACAACCATCAAAATAAGGCTTAGGGTAAATATAACCCTGCTAGGATATTCTATTTATATCTGGATGCAAAGCAGCTGTATCTCAAAAACTACAGGAGTGCAACTGTTAGCAAGGAGTTAAAGCCCAGTCTGGTTGTATCTTTTAACTTAATAGTTCCACATATGCTCCTGTTCAGAACTGTCAACAGATGACTACCTCAATTAATGTCCTTTAAAAACTGTTTATAAAACTGGATGGATCTGAAGGAAGCTGCTTCGAGGGTTGAAAATATCCATGGAAATGGAAAAGCACTGCATTTAGAAAAAAGAGAGAATCACTCCACAGAAAAAAAGCTCTGGAATAAAAAGGGGAAAGCCAGCAGCAATGCACTGATCTCTCAATACCTATAAAACGAGCTCAGCAGCACAAGTAGGAAGTCCACTCATATGATTATCCTGTATAAGCAAATCATAGAATGGGAGAGGTTGGAAGGGATTGAGTCAAATACCCTGCTAAAGCAGGATCACCT
>WBNM01035475.1:12283-49783 GCA_013399055.1 Ramphastos sulfuratus
TGGTTTCAGAGCTGGGTGGGTGGGCTGCCCAGCTGCCCCTGATGCTTTACCCATGATGCTCCAAGCTGGTGGCTGCCCTGCAGCTCCTGGCCTTTCACCCACTGAAAATCCCTGCTCCAGTGCCCACCTGAAGCTGTCAGGACTTTTATCCCCAAAATGTGTCACCCCTCCATCTTTACTGGGTTTTGGAGTGTCACAGGGCTGGATCTACCCTGGTGCTGCAGGATCCAGGGCCATCAGTGTGATAAGCTGTATAGCAGGTCAGGTCTCAGCTCCAGTCCCATGGTTGCTGTCTCCATTGTCTGTGCACTGGGCTTTGCTCATCACTAGGGGTTGGAGCCAAGGGTTAAACAGTTGCATAGACACCAATGGTCCCCCCAGGGAGGGTATGTGGGGCTGGGTGACCCCTCCACACTGTCCCCTGGCACAGCCAGGTGCTGCCCAGATCCTCTGTCAAAACCCCAGACCTATCTCCACCAATTTCTTCCCTCCCAAGACCTTCCCCAGCCTCTCCCAGTTCATATTTTCATAGGAAAAAAAGTGATCCCCACCTCAGCTCCCTGGGGGAGGGCAGGGTTTAACCTTTCCAACCCACCGAGGTGTCTCAGGCACCTCCTAATATGCCAGTCCTCCCCAGCTGCCATCTGTTGGGTATGAAGCTGCTGTGAAGCTTGGCTCAGAAACGGCAGAATAAGTCACTGCTTTCAGTGCCATCTCCCCACAACAAACCACAGCTCATCCCCAGGGCTGGAACTGCCTGGGTGGCTTTGCCATGCTGGGGTTTCCTGGGAGCCATGGCACGCTGTGGGTTGGAGCCTCCCTGCCAGTCTGGGGGCCTGGTTTTGGTCCCCATCTGATATAGAGTTGAACCTTTGAGGTATTGGATTTGTTTTTCCAGTGGCTGGTCTGTGGAGATGCTCATCCCAGCTCATCTGGGACCAAAGCAGGGACAGAAGCAGGGATGAGGTGGGCCATGGTGGGGGTCAGTGGTGATGTGGGTGGGCTGCTTTGGGTCAAATCGTGGATGTGAGCAGGGTGTTCCTGCAGCACACACAGCCTGTGCCCCAGCCTCTGGCAGCATTGCCAGGCAGGGGCAGGAGCAGGCAGGGCAGGTGTGAACATGGGCACAACACCTCACCACGGGTCTGTGCCACCCTGTGCTGCCCATGAGAGCAGATCCAGCAGCATCCTGGCGGGATGGGGACAAAGGACACTGAGCCCTGCCATGGTGTGCCTCTATTGAGGGTTTCCACTGTTCCTAGGTGCTGGGGAGGCCACGGGGAGTGGGATCCTCTGAGATGTGGCTGTTGATGGAGTGACACCAGGGGGACACACTCCAGCCTGGCTGGGGTGAAGGACCATGGGGAGCAGGATCCCATAGGACATAGCTGTTGATGGGGTGACACCAGGGACACATATTCCAGCCTGCCTGGAGCAGAGGAGCATAGGGAGCAGGATCCTCTGGGTTGTGGCTCTTCATGGGGTGACATAAGGGGCCACCGGGGATCACACTGGTCGTGAGCGACTGACCCCACGGGATACGCCACCCCACGCCAGCCCCGCCCGGCCGCAGCGCGTCCCGCGGGTGCCCGTAGCTGCTGCCCAGTGCCCAAGACCCCGCACTTGGCCTCTGCTCCCTCCCGCCGTGGGCCCCCGCCCGCCACGTGCACCCCCGCCAGCCCAGACCACCCCCTCCACTAACCACGCCCCCGTCACAGACCACGCCCACGTAATAACCCTTGCGCCAAGCCCCGCCCCCTCACCAGACCCCGCCCTCCTGCCCCAGCCCCGCCCCGCGTCCTCCCTCACGGGGACTGCAGGTCCCGCCATGCCGCGCGGCCGGAAGGGGGCGTGGTCTCCGCAGCCCGCTTCCGGGCTGGCAGTGAGGAGGGAGTGAGGGAGCGGTAAGATGGCGGCAGCGGCGGTGCTGGAGTTCCAGCGCGCCCAGTCCCTGCTCTCCACCGATCGTGAGGCTTCCATCGGCATCCTCCACTCCATAGGTGAGGCACCACCGCCCGCCCCCGCCCCGCTGACCGCCCCCGACTGCCCGCCGCTGCCTCCCGCCTTCCACCGCTGCCGGCTGCTGACTCACCGTGCGAGCCGGACGGGAGCGAGGCCTGGGCCCGCTCCACCGGCCCCGACCCGGCCTTCTACACCGGCACAGGTTCTCCACCCGCACCGCGGGCTTTTGGGCCGGGGCCGGGTTGCTGCCCGCCGGCGGTGAGGGCACCGGGGCGAAGCGGGCGGCCGCCTTGGAGCCGTGCTCGGGGAGTCTGTCAGCGGAGCCCCGCGGCTTGGGCCGGCTTTTCCTCCACGTTTAGCGCGGTGTTTCCCCGGGTGCGGGCAGAGGCAGCGGCGTGTGAGCTTGCCCGCCTTAGAGCTCCGGTAACGGCGGGTACCGGGGCTGTGCGGGCTCTGCCGGTACCGGCTCTTCGCTGCTGGGGTTTGTCGGTCGTGGTGTCAGGCTGTGTGTCGCGGCAGCCTGCAGCGGGTCCTGAAGGATGAGCAAACTCTGCTGGAAGTGCTGTTTGCTGTGTTGCTGCCGGCGTTGAAGTCACCTTCCCAGCGCCACGGAGAAAGTTGTGAGGAGTTTCCCTGTGTGCTTTGTCTGGAGTTTAACTTCTGCTCCCTCCGAGACAGATGCTCTTTGTAGCACTTACCTCGTCGGCGTGTCCTGGATGTTTATTGGTGCCGAGGAGATGTTGGTGCTCTGGAGAGGGTTGTAGGCGTGCGGTGGTTGTCCCTTTTATTTTGGGGGTTGAGGCATGCAGGGACTGGTGTACAAAAGATTGATTCCTGACCCCCGGGCCGGTTGCCGGCGTCCGAAAGGCCCCCGTGACCTGCTGTCACCTCGCTGTGGCAGGCACATGAAACGTTTACTTGTGTCCCTGTGAGACCTTGATATTGCAGTCGCTGCGAGGTCGCGGCAAGTCGCTTGCCCGTCTTGGGTGTTTCTCTGGTTAATTAGTAGTTGGTGTTCTCCAGCCTCTCAGCCCACCTACGGCTGCCCGGCCAGGCAGGCTGAGTCAGAAGGTACCTCCTGTTGCTGCTCTCCAGCCTCTCAACCCACCTACGGCTCCCTGGCCAGGCAGGCTCAGTCAGAAGGTAGCTCCCGTTGCTAGTCTCCAGCCTCTCAACCCATCTACGGCTGCCCGGCCAGGCAGGCTGAGTCAGAAGGTACCTCCTGTTGCTGGTCTCCAGCCTCTCAACCCATCTACGGCTGCCCGGCCAGGCAGGCTCAGTCAGAGGGTAGCTCCTGTTGCTGGTCTCCAACCTCTCAACCCATCTACGGCTGCCCGGCCAGGTAGGCTGTCAGAAGGTAGCTCCTGTTGCTGGTCTCCAGCCTCTCAACCCACCTACAGCTCCTGGGCCAGGCAGGCTCAGTCAGAAGGTAGCTCCTGTTGCTGCTCTCCAGCCTCTCAATACACCTATGGCTCCCCAGCCAGGCAGGCTCCGTTGAAAGGTAGCTTCTGTTACTGGTTGCTGTCAGCTGGAGCAGTCATCCTTGCTGCTGGAGAACAAAGCTGCTTTGCTTTTGACACCACACGTGTTCAGTTGTAGGGACTGAGAGCTGCAGCAGCAGAGGGGAGGATTTCCTTTCCCTCCAGCGCTGGGCAGTGGATTTTGACTTTGTGGACAGACTCGGCCGCGCATGGGGTGGTGGAGACGAATGTTTGCAGGGTAGTAGGCGGCAGGGAGGAAAGGGGAGTGCTTGGTGGCTAACTCACAAGAAATCAGTGCTGTGTAAACAGGGGTTTGGTGCTGCTGCGTGTCATTGGCTCCGAGGTGTGTGGCGGGGCTGGAGTTACTCATGCTGGCAGCCGGAGCTGTGATGAGGTTGTCAGAGATCCGTGTGGGAAGCAGCCCTGACTCCGGCGGCGGTCGGGACGCCTGCTCCACCGCTGGGCGAGGGCAGACGTGCCCAGCTCCGGAGCTGCTGGCTTCCTCCTGCAGGCTGACCACAGGCTCACAACTCCACACGCGAACCAGCAGCAGCTGACATCTCAACCCTGGAAGGCACACAAAAGCCTTGTGCTGGGCTTTGTGGCTTCAGTGGGAGGGGGTCTGTTGGTGGGGGGTGGTCTGAAGGGCAGGACAAGCTTTAATGGGACTGCTTCAGAGCCGAAACCAGAGTCAAGCATGCAGGTGTCTCTCAGCTGGATTAGAGCCTTGGTGAGGTGTAGCTGAGGCTCTGTAAGCTGCATTTAAACTTTCCTCGTAATCTGCTTTCCAGATCTCACAGCCAAGCTGAGTTCACTGTTGCCTGTTACAGCAGTTGGTGGTTTTGATGCCTTTCCAGGAGCTGCCTAGGGGGTGATTAGCTTTGAACTGAGGCAGCACTAAAGATGACTTTTGCACTCTTTTTCCTAGTGAAACGTGATGTCCAGGAAAATGACGAAGAAGCGGTGCAAGTCAAAGAGCAGAGCATCCTGGAGCTGGGGTCACTTTTGGCCAAGACCGGGCAGGCAGAAGGTGAGCCTGAAATAAATCACTGAGGTAATGGTAAGAAATAGGTGGAGCCAAATGAATTTAGTCTCCTGATTTCATGGGACAGAAGGAAAAGCAAGTTTCTGGCAGGAAATGTTCTCTCAGAGGCAGACAGAACCTAAAAAGCAAGATAAACAACATAAATCATTCATCTCCTGTTACTTGGCCCAGTGTCCCAAGGAGTTGCTGGTGTCTTGGACAGTTGGTGACCCTTCAGTGTGTGTCCTTTTTAGTATGAGTGGCTACAGTTTTGTTATGTTTGGGGTGAGAAGTTTCTCTTGATTTGCTTTAAACAATCTCTCAACCTCATTTCAAATTGGAAAGTTTGTGTGTTTCCCGCCCCCCCCCCCAATCCTTTCTCACCAGCAGCTTCTTCCTCAATGAACTGATTTATCTTCTGAAACATGACATCAGAAGATCCTTGTCCAGCTTCACATGAGCAAGACTTGACAGTCCTTCTATTGTGTGTGTGTGTGTGAAAGGACAGAAGCAGAGTGAAGGTCTCCGTTCCATGATTTTGGACTGGAGTCACAGAATGCATTGGGTTGGGAGGGACCCCCAAAGATGATCCTGTCCAACCCCACTGCAGTCAGCAGGGACATCTGTAGCTAGATCAGGTTGCTCTGGGCCCCACTAAGTCTGTCCTTGAATGTCTTCAGGGATGNTTCTATTGTGTGTGTGTGTGTGAAAGGACAGAAGCAGAGTGAAGGTCTCCGTTCCATGATTTTGGACTGGAGTCACAGAATGCATTGGGTTGGGAGGGACCCCCAAAGATGATCCTGTCCAACCCCACTGCAGTCAGCAGGGACATCTGTAGCTAGATCAGGTTGCTCTGGGCCCCACTAAGTCTGTCCTTGAATGTCTTCAGGGATGGGGCCTCAACCACATCCCAGGGCAACCTGTTCCAGTATTTCCCCACTCTCATTGTGCAGAACTTCCTCCTGATGTCCAACTTAAATCTCCCCTACTCCTATCCCCACAGGCCCTTCCAAACAGTCTTCCTCTAGGTCCCCTTCAGATACTGAAGTGCAGCTCCAAGGTCTTCCCAGAGCCCTCTCTTCTCCAGGCTGAACAACCCAGGTGCTCATGTCCTTGTGTCCTGGAGAGCTCAAGGCAATGTGGTTGTTATTTTGTACTCAGTTTAATGTTGCTCCCTGTGCTGAAGAAGCTGTTGCCTTTCTGGAGCACCTTTCCCCTCAAGCATCCTAGGAGCTGATCCATCCCATCCATACAAAGGCAATTGGCCACAGCTCAGCCTTGGTGACTTCTAACTGTGCACAGCAATAATGTAGAGTGTGAGGTGAGGTCTGTGTGCATTTAACAGTCTGAAGGGAGGTGAGGAGAACAGGCCAGCAGAAGGTTTAATCAAACTGAAATTCTGGTGCTGGAGCAGTCCATGGGAAGTGCTGTGAGGGCTCAGGACAGCAGATGGTCAAGGTCATGGTTTTATCTTGATTCTGAAGCCCTCACTTGGTGTCCACTCTCCAGTCTTTGTTTTGACTTGGCTGCTTCATTGATCTGTGTTTGTTTGAACCTTCTGGATACTGACCCTGCTGTGATATTTAGTTGAACTGAGCTTGGGACAGTGACTTGCTCCTGGAGCAGTGCTGGAAACAAAGGTGCTGGTCATGGAGACGGACTTCTCACAAGGGGTTGTAGTGATAGGATGAGAGGAAAAGGATTTGAGCTGAAAGAGGGGAGGTTTAGACTGGACATTAGGCAGAAGTTCTTTAGAGTGAGCAGACACTGGTACAGGTTGCCCAGGGAGGTTGGGGGAATCTGTGTGATCTTCCTAACCACCCTGGAGGTGTTCAGGGCCAAGCTGGATGAGGCCTTGAGCACCCTGGGCTGGTAAGAGCTGTCCCTGCCCATGGAACTGGCTGAGCTTTGAGATCCCTTCCAACCCAACCCATTCTGTGCTTCATTTCACCCAACTCTAGATGTCCACCTCTGATTTCTTAGTGTGGACAACTTTAGAATCCATGGGTCAAAACAAGCCCTTCCAACACATTTTTCCTACAGTAAGGAACTGAAATAGGACAAATGAACCCTGCTGCAAGTGTCCATTTCTCTGATTGACCTCAGATCAATTAACTGCAGTTTCAGGTGCCTGTGCTGTGTGAGTGCCCTTTGCACTCTGCTGTTTGCTTCTGCAGAGATAACTGAACAAGGCTTTGCTCCTGTGTGTTTGAAGCAGGGGAAATCAGCACAGGAGTCTCTGNGTCCAGCTTCACATGAGCAAGACTTGACAGTCCTTCTATTGTGTGTGTGTGTGTGAAAGGACAGAAGCAGAGTGAAGGTCTCCGTTCCATGATTTTGGACTGGAGTCACAGAATGCATTGGGTTGGGAGGGACCCCCAAAGATGATCCTGTCCAACCCCACTGCAGTCAGCAGGGACATCTGTAGCTAGATCAGGTTGCTCTGGGCCCCACTAAGTCTGTCCTTGAATGTCTTCAGGGATGGGGCCTCAACCACATCCCAGGGCAACCTGTTCCAGTATTTCCCCACTCTCATTGTGCAGAACTTCCTCCTGATGTCCAACTTAAATCTCCCCTACTCCTATCCCCACAGGCCCTTCCAAACAGTCTTCCTCTAGGTCCCCTTCAGATACTGAAGTGCAGCTCCAAGGTCTTCCCAGAGCCCTCTCTTCTCCAGGCTGAACAACCCAGGTGCTCATGTCCTTGTGTCCTGGAGAGCTCAAGGCAATGTGGTTGTTATTTTGTACTCAGTTTAATGTTGCTCCCTGTGCTGAAGAAGCTGTTGCCTTTCTGGAGCACCTTTCCCCTCAAGCATCCTAGGAGCTGATCCATCCCATCCATACAAAGGCAATTGGCCACAGCTCAGCCTTGGTGACTTCTAACTGTGCACAGCAATAATGTAGAGTGTGAGGTGAGGTCTGTGTGCATTTAACAGTCTGAAGGGAGGTGAGGAGAACAGGCCAGCAGAAGGTTTAATCAAACTGAAATTCTGGTGCTGGAGCAGTCCATGGGAAGTGCTGTGAGGGCTCAGGACAGCAGATGGTCAAGGTCATGGTTTTATCTTGATTCTGAAGCCCTCACTTGGTGTCCACTCTCCAGTCTTTGTTTTGACTTGGCTGCTTCATTGATCTGTGTTTGTTTGAACCTTCTGGATACTGACCCTGCTGTGATATTTAGTTGAACTGAGCTTGGGACAGTGACTTGCTCCTGGAGCAGTGCTGGAAACAAAGGTGCTGGTCATGGAGACGGACTTCTCACAAGGGGTTGTAGTGATAGGATGAGAGGAAAAGGATTTGAGCTGAAAGAGGGGAGGTTTAGACTGGACATTAGGCAGAAGTTCTTTAGAGTGAGCAGACACTGGTACAGGTTGCCCAGGGAGGTTGGGGGAATCTGTGTGATCTTCCTAACCACCCTGGAGGTGTTCAGGGCCAAGCTGGATGAGGCCTTGAGCACCCTGGGCTGGTAAGAGCTGTCCCTGCCCATGGAACTGGCTGAGCTTTGAGATCCCTTCCAACCCAACCCATTCTGTGCTTCATTTCACCCAACTCTAGATGTCCACCTCTGATTTCTTAGTGTGGACAACTTTAGAATCCATGGGTCAAAACAAGCCCTTCCAACACATTTTTCCTACAGTAAGGAACTGAAATAGGACAAATGAACCCTGCTGCAAGTGTCCATTTCTCTGATTGACCTCAGATCAATTAACTGCAGTTTCAGGTGCCTGTGCTGTGTGAGTGCCCTTTGCACTCTGCTGTTTGCTTCTGCAGAGATAACTGAACAAGGCTTTGCTCCTGTGTGTTTGAAGCAGGGGAAATCAGCACAGGAGTCTCTGGATAAATGTGTGGCTGTGCTGCTGGGGTGCAGAAGCCTGAGAGAGCAGTTGCTGGAGGCATGATGGCAGCCAACATCATGCAGCATGCTAGGATTGTACATACCATGGGTGAAACACTCAACAAATTGTAGTCAGCATTCAAGAGAGGCAGGGATCTGCTGGAGAGAGTCCAACAGAGGCTGTGAGGATGATGAAGGGACTGGAACAGCTCTGCTATGAAGAAAGCCTATTCTGGAGCCCCCAGCACAGAAAGGACATGGGAGTGTTGGAGTGGGTCCAGAGGAGGGCCATGAAGATGATCAGAGGGCTGGAGCAGCTCTCCTGTGAGGACAGGCTGAGAGAGTTGGGGCTCTGCAGCCTGGAGAAGAGAAGGCTTCAAGGAGACCTTCTCTTAGCCTTCCAATATCTGAAGGAGCCCTACAGGAGGGCTGGGGAGGGACTATTTACAAGGTCTTGCAATGCCAGGACAAGGGACAATGGGTTTGAACTGGCAGAGGGGAGATTTAGACTGGATGTCAGGAGGAAGTTCTTTCCAGTGAGGGTGGTGAGACACTGGCACAGGTTGCCCAGGGAGGTTGTGGCTGCTCCCTCCCTGGAGGTGTTCAGGGCCAGGTTGGAGGAGGCCTTGAGTGACCTGTGCTAGTGGGAGGTGTCCCTGCCTGTGGCAGGGGGTTGGAACTGGCTGATCCTTGAGGTCCCTTCCAACCTTACCATTCTATGATTCTATAAAGGCTGAGAGCCCTGGGGCTGTTGAGTCTGGAGAAGAGAAGGCTGAGAGGGGATCTGAGCAATGTCCATAAATACCTGAGGGTTGGGTGTCAGGGTGAAGGTGCCAGACTCTGATTGGTGGTGTCCAGTGATAGGATAAGAAACAGTGGGTACAAGCTGGAACCCAGGAGGTTCCAGCTCAACATGAAGAGCCTCTGGAGCAGAAGAGGTGCCACAGGAACATGAGGAGAAACTATTTTGCTGCAAGGGTGCCAGAACCCTGGAGCAGGCTGCCCAGAGAAGTTGTGGAGCCTCCTTCTTGGGATACTTTCAAGACCCATTTGGATGAGTTCCTGTGTGACCTGCCCTGGGTGACCCTGTTCTGGCAGGGGGTTGGACTGGATGATCTCCAACCCCTACCATTATGTGATTCTGTGGTGGTCTCTTTATGTTGCACAACTTGGAGAAGTTTGGGGGCTAAACTGAAGTTGTAGACAAGTATAAAGGTCCTGAGCTTGCTGTGAGAGCAGCCAATGGTGAGGTATGCAAGGGGAAGGTGAAGTGATTTCAGATGGCAAGGGTAAACCCATCAAACCCAGGGCTGTGAAGAGCAAAGGCAGAGGGAACAGCAAACTGCAGAGAGTCTGTTCTGGATGGAAGCAAATGGCCTGGGCAGGGTTAGGAAACCAACTGTGTGTGGATGGGAGTGAGATCACCAGGCTGTGCTCTCTGGAGGCCTGTGCTGAAGCTGGGCATGAGGAAAGGGGATGCCAAAGCTTGGTTTCTGCAGAGGTCTGGGGGCAGTGCTTGAAGCAGGTGGTGAAGTGGTGGTAGCTGTAGTAGTTACAAGAGCAGGTGGGACAGGGGGTGCAGAAGTAGGTGTGCCAGCATGCCATGGAGACTGCTTTGTGGGAAAGCCACTGCCACCTTCCCTTTCTGACTGCTTTCTCACCTGGAGCAGGCTAGGAGGGTCAGTAGGGTTGTCACCAGCTGCAGCTGCTCACAAAGATGCTGGCACCAGGCAGGGTTCAGGGATGTCCATCTCCACGGGGAGGGAATGATCTGATGCTGCTTAAACCTAACAAGGAACCTTCCTGAGGCAAGGAACCTCCAGTTTCTGGCCTGAGCAAGATGGATCTCATTGAGTGCCTTCCCAAAGCATGTGGAGGAAAAGAAGGCTGTCAGAAGTAGTCCACATGGATTCACCAAGGGGCAGTCATTCCCAGACAGGCTGGCACCCATCAGGCTGTGCTGCCATCCAGTGTGACCTGAGCAAGCTGGAGAGCTGGGCAGAGGGAACCTCATGAAGTTCAACCAGGGCATGTGTAGGGTCCTGCTCCTGGGCAGGGACAACCTCCAGCAGCAGCACAGGTGAGGGGGGACCTGCTGGAAGACAGCTTTGGGGAAAAGGACCTGGGAGTGCTGGGGGGACAGCAGTGTGACCATGAGCCAGCAGTGTGCCCTTGTGGCCAGGAAGGCCAAGGGCATCCTGGGGTGCACCAAGAAGAGTGTGGCCAGCAGGTCGAGAGAGCTTCTCCTTCCCCTCTGCTCTGCCCTAGGGAGGCCACATCTGGAGTAGTGAGTCCAGTACTGGGTTCCCCAGCTTGAGAGGGACAGGGAGCTGGTTAAGAGGGTACATGAAAGGGTTATGGAGGTGCTGAAGGGACTGGAACATCTCTCTTGTGAAGAAAAGCTGAGGAACTTGGGTATTTTAGCCTGGAGAAAAGAAGGCTGAGGGGGGATCTTCTCAGTGCTCATCAATACTTCCAGGGTGGGTGGCAGGAGGATGGGGCCAGGCTTTGTTCAGTGGTGCCCAGGGGCAGGACAAGGGGTAAAGGGCACAAACTGAAAGATAGAAAGTTCCATCTAAAACTTCTTCACTGTGAGGGCAGTAGAGCCCTGGAGCAGGCTGCCCAGAGAGGCTGTGGAGTCTCCTTCTCTGGAGAGCTTCCACTGTGACCCTGGGCAAGCTGCTGTGGGTGCCCTGCTGTAGCAGGGGTTGGGCTGGAGGATCTCCAGAGGTCTCTGCCCCTGTCATTCAGTGATTCTGTGATTGTAGCTTTTGCTGCAAAGCATTTGGGTTTAGCCTGTGGAATTTCTTTGATGGATGGAGATGCTGCAGTGGCTTGTTCACTGCTTTCAAGTGACAGCTTCCCAGAGGTGAGGTCTCCTGTGAGCTGCAGCTGTGCTTTGGTGGGGGTTAGGAAGCTCCAGCTGCTGTGCTGCTGCCTGGCTGAGGCTGTGACTAACCTCTCTTGAACTGAGGGGTTTGGTTGAAAGAGTGACAGTGATACAAATGAGCCTCTTTAGCTGATGGAAAGAGATGGAGAACTGAAGTGGCACATTAATTACTTGTTGTAGGACAGTTCTAGATTGTTGTAGCCTTGCTTGCAGCTGCAGGATGAGAATGGCTCTGCTCAGGAATTTGGGTTCATGGTAGCTCCTGGAAGTGCTTACTGTGAGGATGAGCAGCAGTCTTCATTTTCCAGAGCTGCTGCTCATCTCTTCTCCAGAGCTGTCAATCACAGCCCTTCAACAAGCATTGCTTTTACTTAAAAATACCCCCAAAAAAATCCTAAAAATAGTTGACAGCTCCAGTGGTAGGAAAGAGAAATTTCTCTGGGAACTTTGAGCCTGCCTGTCCAACCCTGCATTTCCACGTGCAGAGATAGGAAGTCAATAGCTAGAAGCTATCTGCTTTCTGGTTAGCTCTTGGGCAGCTGTTGAGCAGGTCAGTGACAGGATCATAGAATGGTAAGGTTGGAAGGGACCTCAAGGATCAGCCAGTTCCAACCCCTTGCCATAGGCAGGGACACCTCCCACTAGCACAGGTCACTCAAGGCCTCATCCAACCTGGCCTTGAACACCTGCAGGGAGGTTGTGGAGCACAGAATCACCCAACGTGATCAAAGATCACGTTGGGTGATTCTGTGCTCCACAACCTCCCTGGGCAACCTGTGCCAGTGTCTCACCACCCTCACTGCAAACAACTTCCTCCTAACATCCACTTTCAATCTCCCCTCTGCCACTCCAAACCCATTCCCCTTGTCCTGCCATTCCAAACCCTTGTCAATAGTCCCTCCCCAGCCTTCCTGTAGCCCCCTTCAGATCCTGGAAGGCTACTCTAAGGTCTCCTGGAAGCCTTCTCCTCTCCAGGCTGCAGAGCCCCAACTCTCTCAGCCTATCCTCATAGCAGAGCTATCAGTTCTGCAGTCTGCTGCACTGATCATCCTGATGGGCTTCCAAGCCTTTAGGAATATGTCTGAGAGAAGGTGCTGAGGCATAGCCACAAATGCTCTGTAGTTGGACAGGTTGCCCAGGGAGGTTGTGGCTGCTCCCTCCCTGGAGTTGTTCAAGGCCAAGTTGGATGAGGCCTTGAGTGACCTGTGCTAGTGGGAGGTGTCCCTGCCTATGGCAGGGGGGTTGGATCCTTGAGGTCCCTTCCAACCTTACCATTCTATGATTTTTTAACTCCTAAATGTAGTTTCTCTCCTTTGTGGAAGACTCTGTTGTGCACCAAGAATCTGGTTTGGCTGGGCCTGAGGACCTGCTGTAAGGCAACCATGTACAGCAGAACCTTGTAGTGGTTGGGAGTGGATGGATCTCAGCAGGAGCCTTACTGCCAGCCTCTACCATCCCAGTAGCCTCCCCTGATCTTGTTCTAGTTGATCAACAGCTGGACATGAGCCAGCACTGTGCCCAGGTGCCCAGGAAGGCCAACAGTGTCCAGCCTGGATCAGCAAAAGGGTGGCCACCAGGACCAGGGCAGGGATTGTGCTCCTATGCTCAGCACTGTTGAGGCCAAGCCTTGAGTACAAGGTTCAGTTTTGGGACTCACTGTGAAAGAGTCATTGAGCTGCTGGAGTGACTCCAGGGAAAGGCAACCAAGCTGATGAAGGGTTTGGAGAAGAGGATTGGTGAGGAGCAGCTGAGGGACCTGGGGTTGTTTAGCCTGGAGAAGAGGAGGCTGAGGAGAAACTTCATCATTCTCTACAACTCCCTGAAAGGAGCTTGGAGCCAGGCAGAGTTGGTCTGTTCTCCCTAGTTAGAAGTGATAGGATGAGAGGAAATGGCCTCAGGTTTCACCAGGGGAGCTTTAGGTTGAACATTAGAAGAAACCTCTTCACTGAAAGGGTTCTCAACACCTGGCACAGGCTGCCAAGGGATGTGTTTGAATGCCCATCCCTAATGGTGTTTAAGAGAGGCAGAGACATGATGCTGAGGGCCAGGGTTTGGCAGCAGCCTTGTTAAGAGTTAGGTACTGGTTGGACTGGATGAACTTGAAGATCTTTTCCAAGCAAAACAATTCCATGATCCTATGCCTTGACAAGACACCGTGAGCCAGGCAGGTTGCTGGCTGCAGAGCTCAAAGCTGAGGGTGCAGTGCTGTGATCTGGGGCTTGTCCCCTGTGTTGAGTGAGAGGTTTCTGGGCGAGAGGCTTTCAAGGGCTGGTGTTAGAGAAGAGCAGAGGAGGCAGCTCCAGCATTAGTGCTTCTCTTCCCACAGCAGCACAGAGATGTGGAGCTCACCTTTCCCAGCTCCCCCTGAGCAGAGGGATGCTGGAGGGTAGCTCTGCACAAAGCTGAGCTGTTGGAAGCAGCTGTCTGCTGCTCTCAGGGTGTTTCGGTGAGTCTGTGTGAAGCCAGAGGGTTTGACTAGCAGAGCTCTGTCATTTCACTCTGTTTGTGAGTGGCACTGCAGTTTGAGTGGTCCTTGGAACAAAGGCAGCGAGGGCCGAGCCCGGCCGGGGCCCGGGGCCGTGGCGGGTGACAGCTCCTTGTTGAGTAAAAGCTGAGCACTGGTTGAAGCTGTTGGTCACTGAGGCTTCATCTCAGAGAATCACAGAGTTCAAACAATTCTGTGGTTGGAAGAGACCTTTCAGATGGAGTCCAGCCCTTACCCCAGCACTGCCAGGGCACCACCAACCCATGGCCCTCAGCACCACAGCTCCAGGGCTTTGACACCCCTCCAGGCATGGGCACTCCCCCACTGCCCTGGGCAGCCTGGGCCAGGCCTTGACAACCCTTCTTGGGAAGAAATTCTTCCTCATGCCTAACCTAAATTTCCTCCTGAGGCAACCTGAGGTCATTTTCACTTGTCCCATTAGTTCTTGGGAAAAGAGCCCAACCCCCACCTGGCTCCAGCCTCCTTTCAAGGAGCTGTAGAGGGCAATGAGGTCTCCCTCAGCCTCCTCTTCCCTCAGCTGCTCCTCCCCAGTCCTGTTCTCCAGACCCTTCCTCAGCTCTGTTGCCCTTCTCTGGACACACTGCAGCTCCTCAATGTCATTCTTGAAGTGAGTGGCCCCAGACTGTAGATACTGCAATAGTTGCACCTCAGTTGTAGAAAAATTTGCCCATTTGGTCTCATAAAGTACAACTTGAGGAACTCACAGGCAGGGCAGATGTAGCATCTTGGCTTGTTCCTTGTGCAAGGTCCAAGTGGGTCATGGTGGGAAGAGTCATGATGTGCTGCAGGGCTGTTTGGAAGACACAGCTCCTCTGAGGCTGCACTCCAGAGCAGAGGAGCTCTCAGCAGCCTGCAGCTTCAGGATTTGTGAGCAGAAGCAACCCTTAGGTGTTGGGATCACACAGCTCAGCTCCCCTCCTGGGGGAAACCCAACGTGCTCACAGTGCTCCAGCTGCAGGCAGCCCCGCACCATACCAGGGCAGGGCTCAGGGCAAGGTCAGGCACTGAATCACAGCTTCCCAGTTCAGAAGAGGGACAGGGATCTGCTGGAGAGAGTCCAACAGAGGCTGTGGGCATGATGAAGGGACTGGAACATCTCTGCTGTGAAGAAAGACTGAGAGCACTGGGGCTGTTGAGTCTGGAGAAGAGAAGGCTGAGAGGGGATCTGAGCAATGTCTGCCAATACCTGAGGGGTGGCTGTCAGGATGAAGGTGCCAGGCTCTTTTCAGTGGTGCCCTGTGATAGGGCAAGGGGCAATGGAGACAGGGATGTGCTGGAGAGAGTCAAGCAGAGGCTGTGAGGATGGCTTTAGTCCCCTTTCTACTAAAACTGCACTTCCAAACTGGAAAAACATGGACTGGATGTGTGGAGCACTGCTGGATAAGGAATTGGCTGGATGGTGGCAGGCAGAGAGTGGAGATCAAGGGCACAATGTCCACCTGGAGACCAGTGCCAAGTGGCTCCCTCAGGAGTCAGTGCTGGCACCAGTGCTGTTTAACATCTTTGTCAGTGCCATGGACAGAGGAATCAGTGCAGCCTCAGCAAGTGTGCAGATGGCACCAAGCTGTGTGGCACAGTCACTTGCTAGAGGGCAGGGATCCATCCAGAGGGACCTGCACAGGCTGCAGAGCTGTGCCCAGGCCAACCTCAGGACATTCAACAAGGCCAAGTGTAAGGTCCTGCACCTGGGTAGGCACAATGCCAAGCACAACTCCAGGCTGGGTGGGGAATGGCTGAGAGCAGCCCTGAGGAACAGGCCCTGGGGGTCTGGGGTGATGAAAAGCTCAAGATGAGGCTGCAGTGTGAGTGCAGCCCAGACAGCAACTGTGTGCTGGGCTGCAGCAAGAGCAGTGTGGGCAGCAGGGCAAGGGAGGGGATTGTGCCCCTTTGCTCTGCTCTCCTCAGACCCCAGCTGCAGTCCTGTGTGCAGTTCTGGAGCCCCCAGCACAGGAAGGACATGGAAGTGTTGGAGCCAGTCCAGAGGAGGCCACCAAGATGCTGAGAGGGCTGCAGCAGCTCTGCTGTGAGGACAGGCTGAGAGAGTTGGGGCTCTGCAGCCTGGAGAAGAGAAGGCTTCCAGGAGACCTTGGAGTGGCCTTCCAGGATCTGAAGGGGGCTCCAGGAAGGCTGGGGAGGGACTATTGACAAGGTCTTGGAATGCCAGGACAAGGGGCAATGGGTTTGAAGTGGCAGAGGGGAGATTGAAAGTGGATGTTAGGAGGAAGTTGTTTGCAGTGAGGGTGGTGAGACACTGGCACAGGTTGCCCAGGGAGGTTGTGGCTGCTCCCTCCCTGGAGGTGTTCAAGGCCAGGTTGGAGGAGGCCTTGAGTGACCTGTGCTAGTGGGAGGTGTCCCTGCCTATGGCAGGGGGTTGGAACTGGCTGATCCTTGAGGTCCCTTCCAACCTTCCCATTCTATGATTCCAAGTGCATCAAAGCACCATCAGTAGGAGATTGGAGCACAGTGAGTTCCACTCCTGCAGTGTTTGGGAGGAGTTGTGTCAGGCTTGATTCATCTAAATTAAATAGGTTGGAAAATAAAATAAGGAAGGAATAATTTTTGGATGTTCTCCTAACAATTCTTTTTCCATGACTGCTAAATGAAATAGGAAGGATGTTTTCAGCTGCCTGTCTTGGAATCCTCCCAAACTAAGATTGTGCCGATGCTCCTGTGTGGTGAATTGAAATAAAATCAGTTTTATCTCTGGTTTTAAGTCTGGTACCAGGCTGGTGCAGGATGGAGTCAAGGATTTTAAATAGTTATCAGAGGGTTTGTTTTGTTTTATTTTTCTGTTTGTAAAGATGGCAGTATGAGACCTGACTGCTGTGTGGGTGAGGCTTAAAATTCTCTTCCTCATCCCTGAAGGTGTTCAAGACCAGGTTGGATGGGGCCTCAAGCAACCTGCTCTAGTGGAAGATGTCCCCTGGCAGGGGAAGTGCAGCCAGGGAACTTCTAAGGTTTCTTCCAACCTAGAGCATTCTGTAATGATCATAGAATGGGTTGGGGTTGGAATGAACCTCTGGAGATTACCCAGTCCAAACCTCTGTCAAAGCAGCAGCACTCAGGGCAGGTCACACAGGAACACATCCAGAAGGGTTTTGAAAGTCTGCAGAGAAGGAGACTCCACAACCTCTCTGGGCAGCCTGCTCCAGGCCTCCAGCACCCTCACACCAAAAAAGTTTCTCCTCATGTTGAGCTGGAACCTCCTGGGTTGCTTGTACCCATTGTTCCTTGTCTTATCACTGGGCACCACCTTCATCCTGGCACCTTCATGCCTGGCACCTTCATCCTGACAGCCACCCCTCAGGTATTGGCAGACATTGCTCAGATCCCCTCTCAGCCTTGTCTTCTCCAGACTCAACAGCCCCAGGGCTCTCAGCCTTTCTTCACAGCAGAGATGTTCCAGTCTCTTCATCATGCCCACAGCCTCTGTTGGATTCTCTCCAGCAGATCCCTGTCCCTCTTCTTAACTGGGAAGCTGTGATTCAGTGCCTGACCCTGCCTTGAGCCCTGCCCTGGTATGGTGTGGGGCTGCCTGCAGCTGCAGCACTGTGAGCACGTTGGGTTTCCCCCAGGAGAGGAGCTGAGCTGTGTGATCCCAATGCCTAAGGGCTGCTTCTATCCACACATCCTGAAGCTGCAGGCTGCTGAATGCTCCTCTGCTCTGTGGGAAGGACTTTTGGAGTCTTCATAAAGACCCAGACACCCTCCAGCACCTCCATGTCCTCTTTGTAGTGAGGGGCTCAAATAAAGGTATTAAAGTAACTGAGCTGCTTGGTGAGCTTGAGAGTGACTTTATAAAGTAGCAAGGAGACTGGGAACAGAAACCTGGTGAAGTGAGGGTGAGACTGGATGGATGTGGGGACCTGAGTGTCACTTCCCCAGTGGTGGAGCACACCCCAGGAGTGTGTCTGGCTTCCCAGGGCTGCTGGATCCAGATATCAATCTGGGAGTTAACAAACCCATCCCTGAGCTGTGGACTCCAGTGCCCCTTTAACAGGGAGAAGCTGAAAGCATTTAGCAGATGCTTAGACATTTAACAGGCTCCTGGGGCAACTCTTCTCACAGTGGTGTTGTAATTGGATGAACTAAAGGAAAGGGAAACCTTCCTGGTGAGACTGGAGCCCAGCAGCCACCTTTGGCACTGCCATGCTTGCTGGGAGGTGTTCCTTCACCTGACATTTAGTACTCTTTGTCTGGATCAGCAATGCTGTGGCCAGCAGGAGCAGGGCAGTGATTGTCTACCTGTACTGGGCACTGGTGAGGCCACACTTCAAATCCTGGGTTCAGTTTTGGGCCCCTCACTCCCAGAAGGACATTGAGGGGATGGAGCAGGGCCAGAAAAGGGCAGTGAAGCTGGGGAAGGGTCTGGAGAACAGGGCTGGGGAGGAGCAGCTGAGGGAGCTGGGGGTGTGCAGTGTGGAGAAGAGGAGGCTGAGGGAGACCTCATTGCTCTCTGCAGCTCCCTGAGAGGAGGCTGCAGTCAGGTGGGGATTGGGCTCTGCTCCCTAGGTTCAGGTCAAAGAAAGAGAGGAAATGTCCTGAAATTGTGCCAGGGGAGGGTTAGGTTGGAGATGAGGAAAAATTTCTTTGCTGCAAGAGTGGTGAGGGCTTGGCACAGGCTGCCCAGGGAGGTGGTGGAGTGCCCATGGCTGGAGGTATTTAAGCAACCTGTGGCCGTGGTTTGGTGGCCATGGTTTGGTGGCCATGGTGGGGTTGGGTTGCAGGTTTGGACTCCTGAGCTTGGAGACTTCTTCCAAGCAAACCAATTCCATGACTCTGTTCTAAGCTTCTGAATGCTGAGAGCCTGCTGGTAAACTGCTGAGTGTAGTAAATCCTGCCTGAATTCCAGAACTGGTGTGTGCAGCTGTGTCAGGGGCAGGGTGCTGTGACTCTGGGTGGTGTGGTTGTGCATCCTGACCTCTTCTCTCCCCTGTGTGCAGAGCTGGGAGGGCTCCTGAAGTATGTCCGACCCTTCCTGAACTCCATCAGCAAGGCCAAGGCTGCGCGCTTGGTCCGCTCCCTGCTCGACCTCTTCCTCGACATGGAGGCAGCCACAGGACAGGAGGTGAGATTGGAATTCCAGCAAAAAGCCTGCTCCTCAAAATGCCTGCTCCTCAAGAAGCCTGCAGCACTGTTGCCTGGCCTAGTTTGCTCCTCACTGAAGGATTACTCCTGTCGGGAAGCACTCATTTGCTGCACGTGGCTGTGGTCCCTTTGTAAACCCTTCACTCACATCCAGGTTTTCTTAGAATGGTTTAGGTTGGAAGGGGCCTCAAAGCTCAGCCAGTTCCAACCACCTAGAACACCTCCCACTGGAACAGGTTGCTCATGCAACCTGGTCCTGAACACCTTCAGGGAGGTTGTGGAGCACAGAAGCACCGAATGTGATCTTTGATCTGTGATTCTGTGCTCCACAACCTCCCTGGGCAACCTGTGCCAGTGTCTCACCACCCTCACTCAAGAATTTCTTCCCAATCTCCACTCCAAATCTGCCCTCTTCCAGCTCAAAACCATTGTCCCTCCTCTTGTCACTCCCAGCCCTTGTCAAAAGTCCTTCCCCAGCTCTCCTGTAACCCCTTCAGCTGCTGGGATCCTTCCCTTCTGTGCTTTCCTCTACCTTATCTCTTCTAGAATAACATCCAGGCCCTCTCTTTAAGATGTCAAGACAAGCACAAGTTCAGGGCACTTCAGTGCAGGGATACTTCCCACCAGCCCAGGATGCTCAAGGGCCTCATCCAGCCTGGCCTTGAACACCTCCAGGGAGGCTGTGGAGCACAGAATCACAAAATGTGATCATATTCTGTGATTCTGTGCTCCACAACCTCCCTGGGCAGCCTGTTCCAGTGTCTCACCACCTTCATTGTCAAGAACTTCTTCCTATCATCCAGTTTCCATCTCCCCTCTGCCAGTTCAAACCCATTCCTTCTCCTCCTGTCATTCCAAGCTCTTGCCAATAGTCCCTCCCCAGCCCTCCTGTAGGCCTCCATCAGAGGAAGTTTTCCTGCAGGCCTCATCCTGGTGCAGGTTAGGAAGAGGCCTCACTCTGGGCAGGTTTCTTAGCTCTGTGCTGCTCACACACAGCACATTGGTGGGATCAGTGTCTGGGACATGAGAGGTGCTGCCCTGTGCAGGGAGCTGAGGCTAGTGGAGAGGTAGGGCAGTGTGTGATGGCCACAGCTGGAGGAGGGAGGGTTCAGGTCTGTCAGGAGTTGGTGGGGAGAATCATTTCACATTTTTCACTGGAGAGGTGTTGCACAGGGACACAGGGTTGTGAGTGTCTTACTCTCCAGAGGACTTTTGAGGCATCAAAGTCATTCCTCAGGTGGAAATGGAAAAAGTTTTGTGGCCACCAAGTGTAAACTACTTCTAGTGGGGGAACTTTTGCCACCAGAAAAACCATTTGCTCTCAGGTAGCCCCCAGCTAGGATTTCTTCTATTCTCAGTAGTTCCCCACAGTGCTGCTGCCTCTCTTCCTTTTTTCTTTTATTAGTATTTTTCTTGTCCATGTGACTTTTTGGTTATTAGGGAGGGGAAGGAGGACAGGAGCAACTTGTAAGTGATGAGGAACCTCTTCTAAGTGACCCTGAGCTGCAGAAGTTCAGGTTGTCCTGGCTCACCAGGGCAGTCAGATGGAAAGAGGAGGCAGGGAGGATCTGAGCAAGAGGTTGAGGACAAAGCCCACAGAAGGCTGCACACAGTGAGTGACAGATGTCAGGCTGGGAGAGGCTCTGCCACGTGGAGAGGTAGAGGGGAAGGTTGTCAGCCAAATCAGCACAGAAACATCATCCTTTAGTTCAGGTAACCTAGCAAATGCTTCCTGTTTGCTCTGCAGTTCTTGTGGTTTGTGGTAGGAAGGGACCTCTGGGGCTCATCCAGTCCAGCCCCCTGCTAAATCAGGGCCCCCACAGCAGCTTGCCCAGCAGCACAATGCCCAGGGGGGTTTGGAAGCTCTGCAGAGAAGGAAACTCCACACCCCCTCTGGGCAGCCTGCTCCAGGCCTCCAGCACCCTCACACCAAACACCTTTCTCCTCCTGGTCAGGTGCAACCTCCTGGGTTCCAGTTTGTGCCCTCTGCCCCTTGCCCTGTCCCTGGGCACCACTGAGCAGAGTCTGCCCCCAGCCTTTAGCTCTTTCCAAGCATTGTTGAGATCCTCTCTGGGGCTGCTCTTCTGCAGGCTCTCAGCCCCTGGGCTCTCAGCCTTTGCTCCTCACAGAGCTGCTCCAGACCCCTCAGCATCTTTGCAGCCTCCACTGGACTCTCTCCAGCAGTTCCCTCTCTCTTGGGAAGTGGGGAGCCCAGAGCTGGACTCAGGACTCCAAAGGAAGCCTCACCTGGGCTGAGTGCCCCTCTTGAACAGGGGAGGTGAGGGGAGGCAGGGTGGTGTGTGCAGGGAGCTGCTGGCTCTTTGGGAGACAATCAATGCCATCAGGCTTTTTCTAAAGACAACTCCATGTAAGTGACAGTGTTTGGATGCAGTCCCAGTTTGTGGCAGTGGAAGAACTTGGAGTAAGAGTAGTGAAAATATGCCCCTGCAGAAGTGAAATCCAAAACCTGAAGGAGTTAAGCCCCCAGACCTGGGAGGTTCCTTCAGCAGTAACCCTGGATGCATTCAGGGATGTTCTGAGGGGCTTTTGCTGCCCTGATGTGATGTCTGTTAGGGTGACTCCCAGGAGTCCAATAATTCAATGGAATTAGAGATTCCTCCACTTCCTAATGCTTCAGCTATCACTGTGCAATAAATTGCAACCCTCTAATGGCTTTTCATCAGAAGTCTTCATTTAATAAGCAGTGATGAGGAGCTGAGAAGTGCTGCAATGTAAGAGAGCTTCAGAGCTGCTCTGGCAAGACTCAGAGATGTTGGGAAGAGGCAATTCTGAGCCCAGCACCTCAGGAAGGCTGACTCTGGGTTGTTGGCCAGCACTGAATCAACAGCATCTGCCACGGGGGTGGGACATGACTGCTTTATTCATCCCTGGCTGAAAGTGAGCCCAGGGTGTGCCCAGGTGGCCAAGAAGGCCACCAGCATCCTGGCCTGGATCCTCAGTGGGGTGGCCAGCAGGAGCAGGGCAGGGGTTGTCCCCTTATACTCAGCACTGGTGAGGTCACACTTTGGATCCTGGGTTTAGTTTTGGGTCCCTCACTCCAAGAGGGCTTTAAGGGGCTGGAGCAGGTCCAGAGGAGGGCAACAAAGCTGGGAAAGGGTCTGGAGAACAGGGCTGGGGAGGAGCAGCTAAGGCAGCTGGAGGTGTTCAGCCTGGAGATGAGGAAGGACCTCATTGTTCTCTACAGCTCCCTGAAGGGAGGCTGGAGCCAGGTGGGGGTTGGGCTCTGGTCCCAAGGAACAAGTGACAGGGCAAGAGGAAGCAGCCTCAGGTTGTTTCAGGAAAGGTTTAGGTTGGCCATGAGGAACAATTTCTTCCCCAGAAGGGTTGCCAAGGCCTGGCCCAGGCTGCCCCAGGGCAGGGGGGTAGTGCCCATGCCTGGAGTAGTTTCAAAGCCCTGGAGATGTGGTGCTGAGGGCCATGGTTTGGTGGTGCCCTGGGGCAGTGCTGTGATAAGGGTTGGGCTGGATCCTCTTAAAGGTCTGCTCTGATTCTGTCACTGCAGTCTCAGCAGTGTTACAGGTCTGGGTCCCTTTACTGCACACTGCAGCCACAGAGGCAATCTCCAGTGCCAGTGACCAGCTCCTGGCACCTGCCTGGGTTGTCACTTTACACTGCTGAAGGTCACAGGGGGCTGACATATTTAGGCCCTAAACCACATGCACTTTGTTTTTCCATCTTTCTGGAGGAGTCAAACCTACATTTTCCTGTCAGCTGAAAATCCTTTTTCCTCTCTGGCTGAACAGAATGGTGCAAAACACTTTGGAAGGGACCTCAAAAGTCCTTTAGGCCACCTCATTCCCAAAGACAGAAGCAGTTCTCATGTACCCAGATGGTTTCATTTCAAACACAGCTCTTGAGGAAATGTCTTCAGGATAGAATCATAGAATGGTAAAGTTGGAAGGGACCTCAAAGCTCAGCCAGTTCCAACCCCCTGCCATAGGCAGGGACACCTCCCACTAGCACAGGTCACTCAAGGCCTCATCCAACCTGGCCTTGAACACCTCCAGGGAGGGAGCAGCCACAACCTCCCTGGGCAACCTGTGCCAGTGTCTCACCACCCTCACTGCAAACAACTTCCTCCTAACATCCACTTTCAATCTCCCCTCTGCCACTTCAAACCCATTGCCCCTTGTCCTGGCATTGCAAGACCTTGTCAATAGTCCCTCCCCAGCCTTCCTGGAGCCCCCTTCAGATCCTGGAAGGCCACTCCAAGGTCTCCTGGAAGCCTTCTCTTCTCCAGGCTGCAGAGCCCCAACTCTCTCAGCCTGTCCTCACAGCAGAGCTGCTGCAGCCCTCTCAGCATCTTGGTGGCCTCCTCTGGACTGGCTCCAACACTTCCATGTCCTTCCTGTGCTGGGGGCTCCAGAACTGCACCCAGGACTGCAGCTGGGGTCTGAGGAGAGCAGAGCAAAGGGGCACAATCCCCTCCCTTGCCCTGCTGCCCACACTGCTCTTGCTGCAGCCCAGCACACAGTTGCTGTCTGGGCTGCACTCACACTGCAGCCTCATCTTGAGCTTTTCCTCACCCCAGACCCCCAGGGCCTGTTCCTCAGGGCTGCTCTCAGCCATTCCCCACCCAGCCTGGAGCTGTGCTTGGCATTGTGCCTACCCAGCTGCAGGACCTTCCACTTGGCCTTGTTGAATGTCCTGAGGTTGGCCTGGGCACAGCTCTGCAGCCTGTGCAGGTCCCTCTGGATGGATCCCTGCCCTCTAGCAAGTGACTGTGCCACACAGCTTGGTGCCAGCTGCACAGTTGCTGAGGCTGCACTGATTCCTCTGTCCATGGCACTGACAGAAATGTTAAACAGCACTGGTCCAGCACTGACAGTAGTGATTTTTATTTTTTTTTTCCTTGGTCAGCCTTTGGAGGGCAAATTTTGGTTTTTCATAACTCCAGTGTGAAAGGATTGTCCCTGGTGGACAGAAGAAGTTGTTGGAAGCCAAAGGTGTTAGCAAATATCAATCTGAGAAGTAATCTGCTGGGGGCTTTGGGACACCTAAAGCTTCAAGTAAACCTTGGTTTGCCTTCTGAACTTAATTTTCTCTTGCAGTACCTGTTGTAGGTTTGATGTAACAGTACCTATCTGTTGTAGTGTGTGAGTGGTGGTGCTAAGTGCAGGCAGTGAGATAGCAACTTCAGTATGAGAATGTGGAGCACCACCCAGCTTCTCCCTACAGTTCTGTCAGTATAAACCCTGGGGTCAGTGTGGCACCAATGTGACACTAGACAGCAGCTCCACAGTGAAGGACCTGGGAGTGTTTGGGGACAACAGGTTCCTCATGAGCCAGCAATGTGCCTTTGTGGGCAAGAAGGCCAAGGGGCTCCTGGGGTATGTTTAGCAGAGTGTGGCCAACAAGTTGAGAAAGGTTCTCCTCCCTTTCTGCTCTATCCTGGTGAGGCCATATCTGGAGTCCTGGGTCCAGTTCTGGGCTCCCCAGTTGAAGAGGGACAGGGAACTGCTGGAGAGAGTCCAGGGGAGGCTACAAAGCTGCTGAGGGGCCTGGAGCAGCAATGTGAGGAGGAAAGGCTGAGAGCCCTGGGGCTGAGAGCCTGCAGAAGAGCAGCCCCAGAGAGGAGCTGAGCAATGCTCAGCAAGAGCTGAAGGCTTGGGGTCAAGAGGCTGGGGCCAGGCTCCTCTCATTGGTGCCCAGGGACAGGACAAGGGGCAGTGGACACAAACTGGAACCCAGGAGGTTGCACCTGACCAGAAGGAGAAACTTGTTTGGTGTGAGGGTGCTGGAGGCCTGGAGCAGGCTGCCCAGAGAGGCTGTGGAGTCTCCTTCTCTGGTGAGCTTGCCCTGGGCACTGTGCTGCTGGGCAAGCTACTGTGGGTGCCCTGCTGGAGCAGGGTTTTGGACTGGATGAGCTCCAGAGGTCCCTTCCAGCTCTGACCACGCTGGGATTGTGCGACGCAGCCTGAGGCTGAAGCAAATGCTGTGGGGGCACCACAGAGGCCTTGCTGAAGAGAAGTTGCTTAACCTTAAGCTGCACTTCTGTCAGTGCTGAACTGTGCTTTACCCTGGTAATGCTCAAGCTGTGTTGAGAGGCATTTGGTGCTAATCAGGACAGCTAATCTCCAGGCTCATTTAAATTAAAGCTGCTGAGGTGTCTGGCAGTGCTGCTGTGGACACAGGCCCACTGTGGAGATGCAGCTGGTGATGTGTTTTTGTTGCTGTGTCCCTACAGCAACCCTACACATGGTTGAACCATGCTGCTGTCTTCCAGAGGGGCAGCAGGAGGCTTTACAGATTTCTTTCTGCTCTCTTTAAGGTTGACCTGTGCTTAGAGTGTATTGAATGGGCCAAATCAGAGAAGAGGACCTTCCTACGCCAGGCTCTGGAGGTATGTTGTGCTGTGTGGTGACATCTTCCCTCTTATTTCCTGCCTCTAAAAGGAGATCACTTGTGTGTGATCCACACAGGTTTGTGGCTTTGTGAGCCATAAAGATGCTGAAGGCAGTGGAACATCTCCTTTTTGAGGACAGGCTGAGGGAGCTTTAGCTTGGAGCAGAGGAACCTGAATGCTGCCCTCATTTCATGTTCATAAAGATGTACAGGGCAGTGTCAGGAAGATGGAGCCAGGCTCTGCTCAGGGATGTCTAATGACAGGACAAGGGGCAATGGGTACCAGCTGGACCAGAGGAGGTGGCACAGGAACATAAGAGAAAACCTTTTCCCTGTGAGGGTGCTGGAGCCCTGGAGGACAGAGGCCTCTGGAGGCCTATGGAGTCTCTTTCTCCAGAGACATTCAAAACTCACTTGAGTGTGTTGCTGTGTGACCTGCCCTGGGTGACCCTGGTTTGGCTGGGTGATACTAGACAGGAGTAGGGAGGTGACTGTCCCCTTGTACTTGGCTTTGGTGAGGCCACACCTTGAGTATAGCGTTCAGTTTTGGGCACAAGAGAGACGTGGAGGTGCTGGAGCCAGTGCAGAGGAGGGCAAGGAAGCTGTGAAGGGCCTGGAGAATAAATCTGATGAGGAGAGACTGAAAGAGCTGGGGATGGTTAGTGTGAAACAGAGGAGGCTGAGGGCAGAGCTCATTGCTGTCTGCAGCTACCTGAAGGGACATTGTGGAGAGGCTGCTGCTGGTCTCTGCTCACAGGTAACTGGAGGTAACAGGGAGGAATGGCCTCAAGCTGAGGCTGGGGAGATTTAGATTGGACATTAGGAAAAATTTTTTCAGGGAGAGAGTGGTCAGGGACTGGAATGAGCTGCCCAGGGAGGTGGTGGAGTCACCAACCCTGGATGTGTTTAAGGTTGATTTGGATGTGGTGCTTAGGGAGATGGTTTGAGGTGAATCTTGTAGAATAGAGATATAGGTTGGACTTGGCGCTCCTGAGGGTCTGATTCTGTCATTCTGTGTTGTCCAGATCTTTGTACACCTAATGGATGGGGGTCAGAGCTGACACTGAAATTCGTGACTCCCTGACAGGCAGGACTTTCCCTGCTGTCATTCGAGGAGCCAGTCCTCACGTGGCAGAGCTTGCAGAACTGGGCTGTGCAGCGTCACAAACCCAAAAGGGTTCAGTGAAGGCTGTGCAGATGACAATATAAAGCTTCACTTACCAAAATGAATCTGTCCCAGCTGTCCCTTTTGTGTTTCCCCAGGCGAGGTTGGTCTCCTTGTACTTCGACACCAAGAGGTACCAAGAGGCGCTGCAGCTCGGTGAGTCTCCCGCTAGGTGGCAGCAGCTCCTCACGGTGGAGCTCCTCCGGGCGCTGCCAAGGGAAGGCACCGACCGCGTCCTGCTCCGCGATGCTTTTGTAGGACCTCGGCACTGATTTCTCAGCGCTGTGCCACTTCTGCCATCTTTTTGCTAATAGCTGGGTGATAAAAGTTGTTGAACTGCTGGAGCAGGTCCAGAGCAGGCTGCAAAGATGATCAGAGGGCTGGAGAACCTCCCCTATGGGGACAGGCTGAGAGTGTTGGGGCTGCTCAGCCTGGAGAAGAGAAGGTTTCCAGGAGACCTTAGAGTAGCCTTCCAATATCTGAAGGGGGCTACAGGAATGCTGGGGAGGGACTATTGGCAAGGGCTTGTAATGACAGGACAAGGGGCAATGGGTTTGAACTGGCAGAGGGGAGATTGAAAGTGGATGTTAGGAGGAAGTTCTTTACAGTGAGGGTGATGAGACACTGGCACAGGTTGCCCAGGGAGGTTGTGGCTGCTCCCTCCCTGGCGATGTTCAAGGCCAGGTTGGGGGAGGCCTTGAGTGACCTGTGCTAGTGGGAGGTGTCCCTGCCTATGGCAGGGGGTTGGAACTGGATGATCTTTGAGGTCCCTTCCAACCTTACTATGATTCTATTCTATGATTCTTCTCGAACCGACCCACTGTTAATTCCTCTTTTTCTCCTTGGAAGAACAAGGTGTGTAGGCCTAGCTTTCCTTCCTCACAGCCTCTCTTGCAAGTTGGGGGGGCAGGATGTTGTCTGGGCAGGCTTGGTTGGTGCAGTTGCTGCTAGCAGATGCAGAGCTGGTTACAGAGGTGCTTCTTCCCTGCTGCCAGGCTCCCAGCTCCTCCGGGAACTGAAGAAGATGGACGACAAGGCACTGCTGGTGGAAGTGCAGCTGTTAGAAAGCAAGACTTACCATGCCCTGAGCAACCTGCCAAAAGCAAGAGCAGCCTTAACCTCTGCACGGACTACAGCCAACGCCATCTACTGCCCACCCAAGCTGCAGGCAGCGTTAGACATGCAGTCAGGTAAAGCCTTCTGGAAGGGAGAGTCTTGCACCCCTCGTGATGCGGCAGGCAGCTGAGATTTGGTCTTTTTGGAGTGAATTGTAGAAAGTGATGCTAGGTGGGACCTTGAGATACCTACAAGTCTGTTCAGCTGCTTCCAAGCAGGTTCAGCTCTCATTCCATTGTCCCTGATACAGTTTTTTTTCAGCCTGTGTTTGCAAACCTCCAGTGGTGGAGGGTCCAGTCTCTGACAACCTCTGCAGGCTGCATGGCATCATGTTGGTGTAACTAACCTTGTCCCTGACCTAATGTGCAGGCACTGAACTTGCCTGTCTTGACATCTCTTAAGAGAGGGCCTGGATGTTACTCTAGAAGAGATAAGGTAGAGGGAAGCACAGAAGGGAAGGATCCCAGCAGCTGAAGGGGCTACAGGAGAGCNCCCTAAAGAGGGCTCCAGGAGAGCTGGGGAGGGTCTTTTGACAAGAGCTGGGAGTGCCAGGATGAGGAGCAATGGCTTTGAGCTGGGAGAGGGGAGATTGAGACTGGAGACTAGGAAAGAATTCTTTCCAACCCTGCTGTGTGTCTGTTGCCTGTGGTGAGGTGGCAGAGAGAAGCTGTCCATGTTCCCAAGGATCCACTCTGCCCTGTTCCACACACAGTTTACTCTGCTCTTGTCAGACCCCACCTGCATTCCTGTGTGCAGTTCTGGAGCCCCCAGCANTGAGAGGTTTCCCTGACCCATGGCAGGGGAGTTGGCACTGGATGATCTTTAAGGACCTTTCCAACCCAACCCATTCTGTGATTCTGGTAGAGATAAGGTAGAGGACAGCACCGAAGGGAAGGATTTTCTGTCCTCCGTTATCAGCTGAAGCATAGGGCAACCAAATCACTGTGTTGTTCTGAACTCCCTCTGACAGCTGGCTGCTTGTTGCTCTCCACAGGGATTATCCATGCAGCAGAGGAGAAGGACTGGAAAACAGCCTACTCCTATTTCTACGAAGCGTTCGAGGGCTACGACTCCATCGACAACCCCAAAGCCATCACTGCGCTCAAGTATATGCTCCTGTGCAAGATCATGCTCAACATGTATGTGGCAGATGGAAATGGCTCTGTGCAAAACACTCCTGCCCTGCACTGGGAAAGGCTTTTTCTTGTTGTTGTTGTAAGCCTCTTGTGGCACAACTCAGGCAGCTGAGCTTGCTGCTTGTCTTGGTGACTTAATCGCCGCTTCTGGTATGAGCGTTTCTTAAACTGAGGAGGGTGGTGAGAGCCTGGCATGGGTTGCCGAGAGAGGTGGTGGAAGCCTCATCCCTGGAGGGGTTTAAGGCCAGACTGGATGAGGCTCTAGACAGCCTGATCTAGTGTGAGGTGGCCCTGCCCATGGCAGGGAGGTTGGAACTGGATCATCCTTGTGGTCACTTCCAATCCTGACTGATTCTGTGATTCTATTCGAATACTTGAATGTTTAAAGGGCTGGGGTTGTTCAGCTTGAAGAAAAGGAGGCTGAAAGGAGACCTTCTGGCTCCTACAACCCCTGAAAGGAGGTTGGAGCCAGGTGGGGATTGGTCTCTTCTGCAAAGAACAAATATAGGACCAGAGGAAGCATCCTCAGGTTGCTGCAGGGAGAGTTAGGTTGGACATGAGGAACAATTTCTTCCCTTTGAGCGTTGTCAAGCCCTGGCCCAGGCTGCCCAGGCCGGTGGTGGAGTCTCCATTCCTGGAGGGGTTTCAAAGCTTTGTAGATGTGGTGCTGTGGGCCATGGGTTGGTGGACACCTGGCAGTGCTGGGTTGGTGGTTGGACTTGATCTGAAAGGTCTCTCCCAACCAAAACAGTTCTGTGGTTCTAGCTTTTGCTTCTTAATATGCTTTAAGATTAGAACTGAAGGGTTAAGCGTTGGACCAGATGATCTTAAAGGCCTTTGTCTGCCTCAACAATTCCATAGTTGTATGAACTGCAGTAATTTGCTATCAGTTGGGAATCTTTGAGGCACACTTAGGTGTAAGCTGAGTTGCTGTTGAGTAACTGCTCTTTTCCTCCTCTGCCCTCTCCAGGCCTGAAGATGTGCAGGCGCTCGTGAGTGGGAAGCTCGCTCTGCGGTATGCAGGGAGACAGGTACAGGAACCTAATCCTTACTCTCTTCCCTCATCTCTCAGAAGGTTGTGTTAGTCTTTGTCATAGACTTTGGTCTTCTCCTTCTGACTGTCTTGAAGGAGATCCAGAAGTGAGGGAATTACCACAAGTCATGACCCTGAGCCTTCAGAGGGATGCAGTGATTTTCACAGCCTTGAAGACCTGACTTCTCTCTTCATTTCCCCTGTTTCTCTCCTCCCTGCTTCCTTCATGAACTCCAAACACATGATGCCATGAGATGCTCCTGTCTCAGCCCTCACTAGCAGCTCTGCAGACATGAATCTCATGGATTTAAATCCAAGTTGCTCATTGTTTTCACTTGTCCTGAAAAGCCATTCACAGCAGTGTGGCTGAGCAGCTTGAGACCTAGAGACCTAGATGGCTGCAAGGTGGAAGCCAAGCAGCTGGGGAGTTGTTAAATCAACTGTTTGTTGTAAGGTGTGACTTTGCCAGCCTGTGAATGCCACCCCCGTGTTAAACCCAGGGATGCTTGCATAAAGCTCAGGGCCAAAAGCCAAGCATGCCAGGCTCTGAGCCAGGCTTATACACTGCTGCCCACCCTGGCTTTGGTCAGCCAGCTATTTACTGTGACACAGGAGCTAGTGCTCACCTACTTCACAGGGACTGGGGAAGCTGTGTACTGGAGCAGGTCAGTGAGCTTTTGTGTGTAAAAAAGTCTGAAGTGGAGACACCCCTGAGTTGTCCTTGCTTGATCATGAAGGGCAGCCCTGGTCCTGCTTCATCCCTGAGAGGCAGCAGGGTTGGATCGTGAAGGGCAGCCCTGGTCCTGCTGCATCTGTGAGAGGCAGCAGGGTTGGATCGTGAAGGGCAGCCCTGGTCCTGCTACATCCCTGAGTGGCAGCAGGGTTGGATCATGAAGGGCAGCCCTGGTCCTGCTTCATCCCTGAGTGGCAGCAGGGTTGGATCGTGAAGGGCAGCCCTGGTCCTGCTTCATCCCTGAGAGGCAGCAGGGTTGGATCACGAAGGGCAGCCCTGCTCCTGCTTCATCCCTGAGTGGCAGCAGGGTTGGATCATGAAGGGCAGCCCTGCTCCTGCTTCATCCCTGAGTGGCAGCATGGTTGGATCATGCAGGGCAGCCCTGCTTCTGCTGCATCCCTGAGTGGCAGCAGGATTGGATCATGCAGGGCAGCCCTGCTTCTGCTGCATCCCTGAGTGGCAGCAGGGTTGGATCATGCAGGGCAGCCCTGCTTCTGCTGCATCCCTGAGGAGCAGTGGAGCAGGATGAAGCAGGACCAGAGCTGCCCCTCATGAGTGGCAGTGAGGTTGCATAGTGAAGGGCAGCCCTGGGGTGCTTCATTCCCTTCCCTTGAGCAGCAGAGGGCTGGAGGCTCCTTTTCAGTGTACAAGGGCAGTGTACCCTGGAGGGTATCCCAGCTCTGGTCTGCGCTGTCCTGAGACAGCCACAATCATGAGTCCTACAGCACAAGTGGACACTGAGCTTGGGGAGCAGAGGGTGGGCAGCCTCAGGGTGGCAGAGGTGGTAGCAGACACCTGGGCCTTGCATGCCAAAGCCACCAGGCTGTCCTGCTTGTCTCCTGCACCTGTGCCTCTCACCACTCAAACTGTTCCAGTGGTGCTGCTGCTCTGGTTGGTATAAATCTGACTGTGGGCAACTCTCCTGTTTGGTTTCAGCAGCTGTGGGGCAGAGCAGAGACATTTGGTGATGCTGTCTGTGATATGGTATCCGTAGCACTTCTGCTGTGCTTCTGTTCCTGTGGCATGCAGGAGGGGAGGAGCTCAGCTCAAGGGCTGCAAATGGCCACGTTCATTAAGCAAGTGCCAAAAGACTCAGTACCAAACTTGCTCCCAACCTGCAACCTGATAGGAACCACAGCTGCCATTCTCAGACCTCACACAACTCGAGTCCTTTGTTTCCCTGGGGCTGACCTTGTGCTGTGTGCTGCAGCTGTTCTGCCTCTTCCCAGCAGCAGCTGTTGCTGCGCTGCCTGTGTGGAGGAGCACTGATGGGGCTTTGTGGGGAAGGGAACATTCCTGCTCTGCTGCTGAAGCACGTTTCCAGTGTACTGGAATAGCACTGAGGAGACTCCAGAACAATGACCTGCTGCCCTTTTCTCTCCTCTGCAGACAGAAGCACTAAAATGTGTGGCACAGGCCAGCAAGAACCGGTCGCTGGCAGACTTTGAGAAGGTGAGGAGATGGAAAATGAGGCCTGGCTGGACAAAACCTTTTGGCCTTGGGAAGTTGTAGGAGCTGTTACATCCCAGAGTAGGAAAGCAGAGAAGCAATAACAGAAGGCAAATACTCCACCACCATCAGCCAGTTTGGGTTTCACAGTTTAGGGACTTGCAGCTTGCTTGAAAGGACTTTTTCCCTTTTTTATTTCTTGGAGAGCCCCAGCAGCAGTTCCCTGCACTCCTGGTGCTGTGCATTTGGATCTCTCCCTAATTTTTTTCTCTGCACTTCTGGTGCTGTGCATTTGGATCTCTCCCTAAATTCTTTTCCCTGCACTCCTGGCGCTGTGCGTTTGGATCTCTGTCTCCCTAAATTCTTTTCCCTGCACTCCTGGTGCTGTGCATTTGGATCTCTGTCTTCCTAATTTTTTTTTCCTGACTTCAGCTAGAACACCACAGGGATAGCAGAGAGGATTCCCATGTCAGAGAACAATCCTCTTGTACTGCCTGCTGGGTGTAAACCAGAGGTTGTGGCTTGCTGGGCTCCAGCAGGGTAAAGATGAAGATGCTCAAAAGGCTGCCAGGTTGGCAGGGCCTTGAATCCTGGGTTCAATTCTGAACCTTTCATGTCAAGAGGAACATTGAGGGGATGGAGCAAATTCAGAGGAGGGCAACAAAGCTGGGGAAGGATCTGGAGAACAGGGCTGGGGAGGAGCAGCTGAGGGAGCTGGGGGTGTGGAGAAGAGGAGGGTGAGGGAGACCTCATTGTGGAGAAGAGGAGGGTGAGGGAGATTTAGGTTGGGGATGAGGAACAATTTATTCCCCAGAAGGGTAGTCAAGGCCTGGCCCAGGCTACCTGGGCAGTAGTGGAGTCCCCCATCCCTGGAAGGGTTTCAAAGCCCTGGAGATGTGGTGCTGAGGGCCATGTTTTGGTGCTGCCCTGTGCTGGGGTAAGGGTTGGACTCCACCACCTGAAAGGTCTCTTCCAACCAAAATGGTTCAGTGACCTCCTAGTGGGATTGAGTTAATCATTGCCTTGCTGGGTGGGGAGAGAAGACTCAGAGGGCCTTGAGGACAGGACCCCTCTTGCTACCTGAGTTATTTGTTCCCACTGTGTCTTCCACAGGCTCTAACAGACTATAAGGTGGAGCTCAGGGACGACCCCATCATAAACACTCACTTGGCCAAGCTCTATGATAACTTATTGGAACAGAACCTGATCAGAGTCATTGAACCCTTCTCCAGAGTACAGGTAAATGCTTCCAGTGAGCACAGGGACAGGCTGCTGCCTCTGTCCCCTGCTGCTGCCTCTGTCCCCTGCTGCTGCTGGGTCAGGCATTTGTTCCCATATGGAATGCTTCTTACTCAGGAATTGCTCAACTGGGTCAGGCACCTGTTCCCATACGGAATACTTCTTACTCAGGACTTGCTCAGCACTTGCAGAGCTCAGAGTTCATCATGTTCAGCTGGAAAAAAAAAAACAAAAAGCAGAGGAGGAGGCTGAGGGGAGCTTTGGAAAGCCACGTTCCAGAGCTGTGGCCCTTCCCACCCATTTCACTTACACACTGAAAGCTGGAGGTGCTTTGAACACTGAAGGGAACAGCAGTTGGCTTTCAGGGGCTCTGGCAGGGTGTGGGCAAAGCTCTAACAGTCCTGGAGGAGAAATGTTATTTCCCGTTTCAGAGTGAAATGTCTTCAGGTGTTTAGTCCAATTTTGAGTTAGAAGTGGATATGAGATGTGAAGAACATGAAGCTGCAAAGCAGAGAAAGCCACTGGAGGATTTTAGGGCAGAGCTTTTGCAGGCTCTGGAGCTGGTCCCTGGCAGAGCCCCACACCTCCCTACTGTGTGTCCAAAGTACAGCTAAAGATTTACTGAACTCTGTTGGTCTCTCTTATAGATTGAACACATATCCAGTCTCATCAAGCTCTCAAAGGTAAGAACATCCCCAGAAATCAGGGGTGTACATCTCAAGAGGGGGCAAAAGGAGTGGGGGTCAGGTGGCTTCTGCCAGGGGGAAATAAAGTTAGACTCAAACCTGGCAGCTGAACTCCACAGCACGAGCAGGCAAATGTCACTCTTGGGAACTTCACTTCAACACAGGAGGCATCAGCCTGGCTTCCTCTGCACTGAGCTTGGCTGTAGCCTCACCTCCTTCACATGGCTCTCACTCCCTCTGTCAGCACTTTTAACTGCAGACAGAATTTCCTCTGCTCTAGCAACAGCTCTGTTGTCACCAGCTGGGTCTTCCCTGCCACCCTGCATTTAATCCTCCTGAGTGTGCCCAGAGGAATCTTAGACTCTTAATTTCCAGGATCCAACTAATCACTCTGGATTTCATTAGGGTGTCACGTTGACTGGTGCAGTAACTGCTTTACAGATAATCCCAACCAGATTAAGTTGAGGAAGATCCACTGTAGACCCAGGCAGCTGCATCCCAAAGTGCTTTTGTCCAGTCATGTTAATGCCAGAGGTTTGGAAATGCCCTGAGCTCAGCCTTTAGGGTGGCTCCATCATCCACCCTCCTTTTCTTTCTGTGCAGTCCTTTGCTGGGTGAACTCACAGACTGAATAGTTTGGGTAAGAGCTGGGCTGCAGTTATTGCACTGCAGCTCTGTCCAGAGTGTAGCAGAGGAGCTGACTCCTGTGGGGCTGTGCCTGACATGGAGCAGGAGAGAGCTTGGCACTGAGAGGCTTAAGCAGAGCTTGGCCCCCACTTGGCTAAATACTCACTGAGCTAAACTGGAGTGTTCCTGATCCCCTAACAAGTACTGCTGTGAGATGACAGACACCAACCTCTGTGGAGCCAGGGCAAGACATCCTGGGGCTCTCAGAATTAAAGGTAGAGGGGCAGGTTCTTCTCCCACTCTGCTCTGCCCTGGTGAGACCACATCTGGAGTGCTGGGTCCAGTTCTGGGCTCCCCAGTTCAAGAGGGACAGGGAAATACTGGAGAGAGTCCAGCAGAAGCAGTGAGGATGATGAAGGGACTAGAACATCTGTGTGGTGAGGAAAGGCTGGGAGACCTGGGGCTGTTTAGCCTGAAGAAGAGAAGGAGCAGACTGAGAGGGGATTTTATTAGTGTTTATAAATAGCTGAAGGGTGGGAGGCAAGAAGAAGGGGTCAGGATCTTGTCAGTGGTGCCCTGACAAGAAACAACACATACAGACTGGAACCCAGGAGGTTCCACCTAGCCAGCAGGAGAATTTTCTTTGGTGTGAGGGTGCTGGAGGCCTGGAGCAGGCTGCCCAGAGAGGTCGTGGAGCCTCCTCCTCTGGAGACTTTCAAACCCCTCCTGGACATGTTCCTGTGTGAGCTGGCCTGGGTGATGCTGCTTTGGCAGGGGAGTTAGATTCAGTGATCTCCACAGGTCCTTTCCAATCCTCCCCATTCTGTTCAAAGCCACTGTTTAATTTCCTGTACCACCTCCAGCATGTGGCAGTGCCAAGGCAGCCTACAAGGAGAGATCTGTGGTGACGTTCAGTGACAGAAGAGCTGCTTTAGGCAGGGCTTGTGTCCTCCCCCAGGTGGAGTAGTAAAACTTACTTTTCTTCATACAGCTCTGGGAGACTTAACTCTTCTGCTTCAATTTCAGGCTGAGGTAGAAAGGAAACTGTCACAGATGATCTTGGACAAGAAATTTCATGGTGAGTCTCTGCATCTTTCAGTCCTGACTGCCTTGCAGCCTGGGTGAGGCTGTGTGCAAGCAAACTGGGGGCAGACTCCTCTTCATCACTGCACCTTTGAACCCCAAGTGTCTTCCATGGGCTGCTCTGCTTCAGGTAGCAGATGTGGAGGTAGCCAGGCACAGGGGAGAGTGGTGAGAGGTGGGTTTGTGAGGGCTGTTCTGTCCCTCCATCTGCCCTTTGTTAAGCTGAATTCCTCACAAATCAGAAACCATTAAGTCCTTACTTGCTGCATCTCAGGAGAGTTGTGAGACCCATTGGTGTAGGCTGTCTAGCAAAGGTGTCTCCTCCCTTGGAGCTTTCTGGAGGATGTGGTCACATTTCCCAGCTGATCTGTGTGAGGAGTGCTCTGTGTGTTGATGGGGGGCACCCACACAGCACAGTTGTCTGGTTTGAGTTTCTGGCACCACAGGAAGCTGCTTCTCAGATGAGGCCTCAAGGAAACAGCTCCATTCTTTCTTACATCATCCCTGGTGTTGGCTTAGAAAGCTGTCTTGGTCTGGCTGAGCATGATGAATGGCTGCAAGAAGCACAGTGGTAGAGAATAGCTCAAAGGTCACAGAGCCCAGCTGCAGTCCAGCTGCTCTGGCACCTGGAAAGAGCCTCATAAAATGATTTCTTGTTTTTTTCTGTTGCTCCAGCACTGTGCTGAGCCACCCTGCTGGGCACAGGGGCCTGGAGGAGGAAAGGGCTGGTAGGGACTGTGCAGGTGTAAGGAGTGGCTGAAACCCATCAGGCTGAGCTGCTAGCCAGACCTGGCCAGGCTGGAGAGCTGGGTGGAGGCAACCTCAGGAAGTTCACCAAGGGCAAGTGTAGGATCCTGCCCTGGGGAAGAACAACCTCCTGCACCAGTACAGGTGAGGGGGGACCTGCTGGGAAGCAGTTCCAAGGAGAAGGACCTGGAAGTTGCTGGAGGACAAGTTCCTGATGAGCCAACAGTGAGCCCTTGTGGGCAAGAAGGCAAATGGGGTCCTGGGGGGCATTAAGCAGAGCGTGGCCAGCAGGTCAAGGGAGATTCTCTTCCCTCTATACTTTGCCCTGGTGAGGCCATATCTAGAGTCCTGTGTCCACTTCTGGCCTCCCCAGGAGTAAGAGAGACAGGGAACTACTGGGGAGAGTCCAGTGGAGGCTGCAGAGGTGCTGAGGGGCCTGAAGCAGCTCTGTGAGGAGCAAAGGCTGAGAGCCTGCAGAAGAGCTGCCCCCAGAGGGCAGCTGAGCAATGCTCAGCAAGAGCTAAAGGCTGGGGGGCAAAAGGCTGGGGCCAGACTCTCCTCAGTGGTGCCCAGGGACAGAACAAGGAGCAATGGGCACAAACTGGAACCCAGGAGGTTCCACCTGAGCAGGAGGAGAAAGTTGTTTGGTGTGAGGGTGCTGGAGGCCTGGAGCAGGCTGCCCAGAGAGGCTGTGGAGTCTCCTCTGGAGAGCTTCCAAACCCCCCTGGGCATTGTGCTGCTGGGCAAGCTGCTGTGGGTGCCCTGCTGGAGCAGGTTTGGACTGGATGAGCTCCAGAGGTCCCTTCCAACCCCAACCATGCTGCAATTTGGTGATCTCCTGAGACCCTTCTCCAGGATGTTGTTTTTTTTTTTTTTTCTGGGTAAGCTGCTTCTGATGCAGCCAGGACAGAGATGAGCCAGTCCAGTACACCACACAAGCACCTCCAAAGCCACACAACTGAGTGGCTGTTTGCAGGGTAGATCCTTAGATTCCTGCTGCCTGGAAGCTGTGCTGTGTGGAGTCCTGGTGGACAAGAAGCTATCCATGGGACAGCAATGTGCCCTTGTGGCCAAGGAGCCCAAAGGGGTCCTGGGGTGCATTGAGTGTAGGCAGCAGATCCAGGGAGGTTCTCCTCCCGCTCTGCTCTGCCCTGGCAAGACCTCAACCTGGAATACTGCATCCAGTTCTGGGCTCCCCAGTTCAGGAGGGACAGGGATCTGCTGGAGAGAGTCCAAGGGAGGGCTATAAAGATGATTAAGGGTCTGAAGCACTGCCCTGTGAGGAGAGGCTGAGGGGCCTGGGGCTGTTTGGTCTGGTGAAGAGAAATTTAAGAGGGG
>WBNM01035476.1:0-22792 GCA_013399055.1 Ramphastos sulfuratus
CTCCCACTCCCTCCCCAATCCCCACCCCTGCCCGCAACCTACACCCCCCCGATCGGGCCAACCTCCAGCCCCACGCCTCCCCTTCCCGCTCGCTGAGCCCATCTCAGCCGTGTGGCAAGGGCGCCCCCTGCCGGGGGCCCTCCGAGGTCGGGGCTGGGGGAGTCGGGCAGGAATGCTGCGCCCGACGGGAGGGGTGGGATGGGATTGTTTTCTGAGGGGTGGAAGAGGAGCAAGCTGGAAATCGCCGCGCAGGTTCCCTACTTTATGGCAGTGTAAGGAGCAGGGTGCTGGGCAGGGCCTCTCTGCAGCCCTGCGGGGCAAGGAGCTGGAGCGTGTCCAGAGAAGGGCAGCGAGGCTGGGGAGGGGTTTTGGGCACGAGTCCTGTGAAGAGCGGCCGAGGGAATTGGGGGTGTCCAGCCTGGAGAAAAGGAAGCTGAGGGGAGACCTCTTTGCCCTCTACAACTGCCTGAAAGGTAGTGGTAGTGAGGTGAGGACCAGCCTATTCTCCCAGGTAATAAGTGACAGGACAAGAGGAAATGCCCTCAAACTGTACCATAGGGGGGTTAGGTTGGATATCTTCACTGAAAGGGTCGTTTGGCACTGGCACAGGCTGCCCAGGAAGGTGCTGGAGTCACCATCCCTGGAGGTGTTTAAAAGACATTTGCATGAGAAACTTAGGGAGATGGTTTAAGAGCTGTGTGCAGGGAGATGTTAGGGTTTGGTTGGACTCTTAAGGTCTTTTCCAAACAGGTGCTTCTGTGGTTCTGTAACTTCACTCCATGCCTCTGCCCGTGGAGCACTGCCACCTCCCCTGGGTGCCACTCTCCTGCCATGTCCTGTGCCAAAGACTTATTAAGAAAAAAAAAAAAAAAAAAAGGAAGCAGGAAGCTTTCACAATGCAAACATGTAAAGTGAGTGCTGCCTGAGAGCAGAGTGCTGGCAGGCCAAGTGGGGTTTGCCAGCTTATTGCTTTATTCAAGATAAATATTGAGACTAGGAGGGGTAGCATCTGGCTGCTGAGAGGAGCTGCAACCAGCTGCGGGGAGGCCTGAGCCACTGCCAGTGCTGCTCCACCTGGGTGCAGCAGCAGCATCTCCATGCACCCCATCCCATGCTGCAGGCCTGCCTCAGGGCACGTTTGGGAAACTCAGGGAGGCTAAACATAACCAAGCTGAGCAAGTCACCCTTGCCAGGCTGCCTTCTCTCAGGTGAACCACAGCTCACTAGGGCAGCACATGATTTAATCCTTCAAAGGGATCTTTCAAAGACTTATCTCAGTTCAGAAAGGGCCAAGGGCTATTAATCATCATGCTCTTTGTATGAATTAAGGGTTGAAGTGCAATTCTTAGTGCCACAAAGATAATCAGAGGGCTGGAGCACCTCTGCTATGACGACAGGCTGAGAGAGTTGGGGGTTGTTCAGCCTGGAGAAGAGAAGGCTCCAGGGAGACCTCAGATCAGCATTTCAGTATCTGAAAGCTGGGGAGGGACTGTTTACAAGGGCATGCAGCAAAAGGATGAAGTGCAATAGTTTTAAAGTAGAGAAGGGCAGATTTAGGTTGGACAGTAGAAGGAAGTTCTTTGCAGTGGGGGTAGGGTAGTGAAATACTGGAACAAGTTGCCCAGAGAGGTGGTGGAGGCTCCAAACCTAGAGATGATTCAAGGGCAAACTTGATGGGGCCCTGAGTGACCTGATCTAGTTGGGGATGTGGCTGTCACTGGTTCCACGTCCCAGTGGAGGCCTGGGACAAGTGGAGTCCCTCAGGGGTCACTGCTGGTCCCAAGCTTGTTTTAACATCTTTGTGGGTGCCAGGGACAGAGGCACGGAGTGCAGCCTCAGCAACTTTGCCAAGCACACCAAGCTGTGTGGTGCTGCTGACAGCTGGAGGGCAGGGATGGCATCCAGAGGGACCTGCACAGGCTGCAGAGCTGTGCCCAAGCCAACCTCAGGAGGTTCAACAGGACCAAGTGCAAGGTCCTGCAGCTGGGCAGAGGCAATGCCAAGCACCAATCCAGGCTGGGCAGGGACTGGCTGGAGAGCAGCCCNTTTCAGCCTGAACCAAGCTGCCCTGCTTTTGGAGCTGTAAGCCTCAGCCTGCAAATGCACAATGTGAACTAACAGGGGTTGGGTTGCTCAGCACAAATGGTCTCATGGGTTCAGAGACACCATTTAGTTCCACCCATGACAACACAAAAGGCATTTCATCGAGTGCTTCCACTATCAAGGCTCCTGATGAAGTCAGGACACCATTCAGTTTTGATTAAATGCTGGAAATTAACTGAATTATTAAAGGAAAATTATTCCATTACCTAATTAACTTTACTGTTAAAAATCACAGAACCACAGAGTGTCAGGGGCTGGAAGGGACCTCCAAAGCTCATCCAGTCCAATCTCCCTGCCAGAGCAGCATCATCCAGAGCAGATCACACAGAACACATCCAGGCAGCTCTGCAATAGCTCCAGAGAGACTCCACAACCCCCCTGGGCAGCCTCTTCCAGGCTTCTTTCTCAGGTGCAAGACTCTCCCCTTGCCCCTGTTGGATTTCATGTGCACAGTGCTGCTAATTGGAGGGTGTGTTTGCACTGAACCAAACCCAAAAATCCCAAACCAACCAAACCAACCAACCTCCCTCCCTCCTTTTTGCATGTTAGGAAGGGGAGCCTGTCATGAGTGTAAGAAAAATGTCATATTCTTCTCACACAGCGTTTTTCCTGCAGGCAGGTTGAAGAGGTACAGACTGGAGCCTGAAGAGAGCTGCTTTGCAGCAGGATGCCCTGCCCCTCCTCACGGGGGTGGGCGCAGAGCCACTTCCGACGGGCAGAAGACCACAGCCTGTGCTGCCGCTGGATGAGACCCCGCAGGCTGCCAGCTGGGGCCAGGCGCAGCAAGGGGCATTGCCTCCCGCAGCTGCAGGTGAGCTCTGGCCTTTGTGCAGGGCAAGGCAGGGACCCTGGGGCTCCTCAGGAGCGTCATTGAGCACCGCCCCGGTTAGCTACGGCTGCCAGGGATGTGCAGCTGCACAGCGACAGCCGAGCCCCGCTTTAGCCCAGCCGGGGCTGCAACCTCTGTCTGTGAAGGGAGGAAAGTTGCTGCTTCCCCGAGGAGCAGCTGCTGGAGCTCAGCAATCTTCACTGAGCTCTGCTGCTGCGCTGTGAGCCTCACTGCTTTTGAAGACCGCAGAAATCAGCAAGCCCTAGGACCTGGGAGCCTTTCCCTGACGGGGAAAGTGCCAGGTCAGCTCCTGCTCCCAGCTCCTGCCGCAGTTGCAGCTCAGCTGCTGCCTCCTGCTCAGAAGGCAGAGGCAGCCTCTTCCTCAGAGCAGCAGCTTCAGCTCTTTGGTCCTGCTGAGCTCAGCAGCAGCCCAACTGAGCTCTGACCAGTAAGCTGGCTTTGTGTGTGGATAAAAATAGCAAGGCACGACTGACATTGACACTGAAATAAGGGCAACTGCCACATTCCTCCTATTCTTTGTGACTCTCAGGCCCTGGGAAGGCAAAGAGGGCAGAGGCTGGAAGTCCAGGTGCAAAGATGCTTTCTTGGCCACAGCACTGCCTGGGCCTTTTAGCCCCCACGTGCTGCTGGGCAGGTTCCTTGGGCATGCAAATCTTCAGGTGGACTCTGCTCAGAAATGAGGAGACATCCCAGAATGTGGCCTCAGCCCATCACTGGGACTGCAGGAAGGAGCCCAGCTGGGAATGGAGACTTCCTTCCCAGCTCTGGTGTGTAAATGCTCCTAATTACAGTGGAAATCTTCCAAGCTCATCTGAGCCAAAACGTGGAGCAGAGTTTGTGAAATTTCATCCCTCTGAAACAGAGCCCTGAGTTTGCCTCCTACTCATACCCAGACCTAATCTTATCTTGAGCAACAGCCTCAGCTCACTGCCAATCCAGCTTTGGACACCAGCTCCTCCTTAGGTTTTCCCCAGACATTAGGGAATGTTTTTTCCCTGGTTTTATTACTCTATCTGAAAGTACAAATCAGAGGCACAGTCCTGTGATGTGGCCTGGTACAGGAAGTCAGGCTGAAAGGCACACCAATGCTGGTGGTTCTTGTTCCTCTGCTCAGGATCAGTCTTACTGGGGTTGAAATGAACCCCAAAGATTCTTATTTACCAGCATAACATTTCTTTCATTGCCACTGGGTTCCAAATAATGCTTTCCCCAGGAGATCTGTTGTCCTGATGCAGAGCTTCAAAGAAAGAGTTCTGCTCCACGTGCCAAATGCTGCTATCATCCTACTACAATAGGAGAGGAAGGAATCTGGCTCTAGACATAGAGGATTTTATGAGGAGACAATCTCTGCTGTTACACAGAACACCCCACAGACAGTGCTGAATTACTCCTTGATCACAGATCACAGGTGCCAGGGGCTGGGAGGGACCCAAAGAGCTCATCCAGTCTAAGCCCCCTGCCAGAGCAGGAGCAGACAATGCAGCTCAGGGCACACAGAACACATCCAGACAGGCCTGCAAAGGCTCCACAGAAGGAGACTCCACAACCTCTCTGGGCAGCCTGTGCCAGGGCTCTGGGACCCTTCCAGGCAAGAAGTTGCCCCTTGTGTTGAGCTGGAACCTCCTGTGCTGCAGCTTCCATCCATTGCTCCTTGTCCTATCCCAGGCAGCAGTGAGCAGAGCCTGTCCCCCCCTCCTGACCCCCAGCCCTCAGAGAGTTATAAACATTGATTCAATCCCCTCTCAGTCTTCTCTTCTCCAGACTAAGCAGCCCCAGGTCCCTCAGCCTCTCCTCCCCAGGCAGTGCTCAGTCCCCTCAGCATCCTCACAGCCCTCCCTTGCACTCTCTCCAGCAGGTCCCTGTCCCTCTGGGGAGCCCAACACTGAAGGCAGTGCTCAAGATGAGGTCTCCCCAGGGCAGAGCAGAGGGGCAGGAGAACCTCCCTGGATCTGCTGGGCACACTCTGCTGAATGCCCCCCAGGCCCCCATTGGCCTCTTGCCCCCCAGGGCACTGCTGCCCATGGATGCTCACTCCCAGGTCCCTCTCCTTGGGGCTGCTCTCCAGCAGTCACCTCCCAGCCTGTCCTGCTGCAGTTTATTCTTCCTCCCCAGGTGCAGGACTCTGCACTTGTCCTTGTTGCACCTCATTGGGTTGCTCTGTGCCCAGCTCTGCCTGCCCAGGGCTCTCTGGATGCCTCACAGCCTGCAGCTGTCTCAGCCAAGCCTGCCAGGTTGGTGCCAGCAGCAAAGCTGCTGAGCAGACTCTGCCTGTCTGTGCCCTCAGCAATGGCACTGATGGAGATGTTGAACAGCACAGACCCAGCACTGATCCCTGGGGGACTCCTCTGGTTACTCCTTGAGGTGGTGCTGGTGCAATATCCATATCCTGGCTTGCCCAGGCATGGTCCCATGGTCCCCTTCCCTCTGCTGGCATGGGTGGGAGAAGCAGAGTGCTTGGAGACTCCCACTTTGAGGGTCCAAGGCTTGCTCAGAATTGTTCTTCCCAGATAAGGGGAAGCAAGCTCCTGACTTCACCTAATATGGGCAGGTTCAGCAAAGTGGTGAATCTCTGTGGCCAAAGGAGCCATTGCATCTGGGCAAGCAACAGTCACAGCATCACAGAATTCACCAGCATCATCCAGCCCAACCTAGCACCTAACAGCTTCTCATTCACTACCCCCTGGCACCAAGTGCCTCATGCAGCCTCCTCTGAAACACCTCCAGGGATGGGCACTCCACCACCTCCCTGGGCAGCCCATTCCAATGCCAATCACTCTTGCTGGGAAGAACTTCTTCCTAATGCCCAATCTAAACCTGCCCTGGCACAGCTTGAGGCTGTGTCCTCTTGTTCTGTCCCTGGGTGCTGGTTTGAGGCCACTTGGAATATTTTACTGAGAGAAATGAAATCCTTAGCTGTGAGAAGAAAGAAAAAAAGCAACAACAGTAACCTGTATCAGTCATTCTTGTGCTGAGAAACACAACCAGCCCAAATCCAGCTCAGGCACTCACTGCCCACACACTTCTGAGCTAGTTCTTAGTTGTTGTTCTGCTCCTTCACCCTGGCAGTCTGGGGCTGCTTCTGCCTTAACTCTAATCCAACTTAACTCTTTATTTCCTCTAACCTCCTTTGTCATCTTTTTGACATCTGACCTCAGGTCTCTCCAGGTTTATCTTGTGAGATATACAGGGATTGATCTGCTTATTGCTGAGGGGAGAGAAAAGGGGACAGAAATGGGGAGGAGGTTTGGGTCAGGAGCCCCCCTGGCAATCTGATTGTTTTGGAGGGACTTTTTTTGTGTTTCTGTGCTACTTTGAACTTGTGTGTAACTGTGTATTGTGTCTATCTCTGCTTGTGCATTGTGCTAAGCTGTAAATGGAGCTTCAGTCCTTAACTTCCAGCTGGCTGAGTCTAGTCTGGGGATTTCATTGTGTGTGTGCGTGGAGGGGGGCAGGTAACTCTCAAACCATCACACCCTGGGTACCTTCCAGAAGAGCCCAATCCCACCTGGCTATAACCTCCCTTCAGGTAGCTGTAGAGAGCAATGAGGTCTGCCCTGAGCCTCCTCTTCTGCAGGCTGCACACCCCCAGCAATAAACAGGCTCTTGCCACATGCCTGCTTTTGCTTTTGCCTTTGCTTTTGCCTGCTGTGCCCTGCCACATTATGTTCTGTTTTGCCTGCAACCACTTTCACGACACCAACAGAACTCCCTCCAAGTGTTTGGGTACTGCCTGATGCTGTTTTTGAGTAGATATTCAAAGCCTCTCTCTATGAAACTCTGTAGCTAGGCTCTGCTGTGCCTTCTGCCTGAGCAGCAGAGAGGAGCCCCTCGGGTCTCCCTCGAGGGTGAGCAGCACATCGGCCGCAAGGTTCTCTCCCCTAAAGAGTTAATGTTTGTTGTGCTAATTATTTCTTAAGTGTTCCAGTTTTGCCTGTTCCCTGTGTCTGTAAATACCCAATCTGTGTTTCCAGCAGTGTAACTAAGTTTTCTGGCCAGATTTAATATTAATAAGCAATTTTCATAGCTATTAACAATCTCTGCCTGGGTATCAACATTGATATCGATTGTTAATTTTGCATCATTCCTAACATGTTTTTCTGCTCTCCCTCCTTCTGCTATGAGGAAAGAGGACAAAGAATCTGGAGCCACTGAGTCTGAGGACTGTGGCCTGCCCCGACCTGTTTGCAACCTGTACTAACCAAGGTGCACACGCTCAGTATGGGGCCACAACCACCTCCCTGAGCTACCTGTTGAGTGTTCCACCACCCTCATAGTGCAGAACCTGTTCCTAACATCCCATCTCAATCTGCTCTGCTCTAGTTTGAAGCCATTGCCCTCACCCTGTCCCTGTGGCCCTTTGCAGTCTCTCTCCAGCTTTTTTATAGCACCTTTCAGGTACTGAGTGTCACTATCAAGAGCAGTGTGGGCAGCAGGGCAAGGGAGGGGATTCTGCCCCTTTGCTCTGCTCTCCTCAGACCCCAGCTGCAGTCCTGGGTGCAGTTCTGGAGCCCCCAGCACAGGAAGGACATGGAAGTGTTGGAGCCAGTGCAGAGGAGGCCACCAAGATGCTGAGAGGGCTGCAGCAGCTGTGCTGTGAGGACAGGCTGNGGAAGAAAGCCTGAGGCTCAGAGGAGCAGGCTGACCAAAGAGAGGTGGTTGCCAGGAGCAGCAGAAGCCCAGATCTGACTGAGGGAAATGCCAAGGCCATCTCTGCCTTGGTGGCAGCTGCAGTGCTCTGTCTCTGGCTGCCTCCTCCTATGTTTTCTCTCCTGCGGGCGATGCGCCGGAGCCTGGGAGGGAAGCACCAGGAGGCTTCTCACAGCATTTCCACAGCTGCTCTGCTTAATGGCAGCTGCCTCCTGTTGCTGATGTGCTCACCTACTAACAGCACAGGATTATCACATTCCCCTCCAAAACCTACCACCTGGCAAACACACAGAGTCAGGGATGAGCAGAACTGCTCTGTGCTACTGACAGCAGTGGCTCCAGAGCCAGCCTGGAGGTGACTTCACCATCTTGCCTCTCCTGAGCAGTAATCCTGAGCTGATTTGTGTGTGAGGCTTCCTGGCACTGCCCCAGAGGGTTGCCTTTTCCAGAGAAGAGCCATCCCTTTCCTCTGGTCGTTTTAATATGGCTGCAGCCCAACTTCTAACCCAGACCATCCCAGTTTGGCCAGGCATGAGATCACTGCTGGTGTGCAAGAGGCTGCAGGGAACTAAAAGTAACAGTGCTGAGGGGTAGATGTGAGCTGAGCTGCCTGAAGGTGTGAGCACACAGCCCAGACAGCAACTGTGTGCTGGGCTGCAGCAAGAGCAGTGTGGGCAGCAGGGCAAGGGAGGGGATTCTNTGTGCCCCTAGAAGAGGACCCAGGATGTCACAAACTTTCTGTGCAGATGATTTCACTTCAAATTCCTCCCTTTTAAAGGGCTTCCCACAATCTTGGTTGTCCCCACCCTGAGCAGAGGGAACACCCAGCTTCACAGTCCCTGCCAGCATCCTGGAAGTGGCATCTGCACAATCTTTGGCTGATGCCAAGTGCTGCCACAGGGATGGCCAGACACTGCTGGCAGCAGGGAGCCAGCAGCTGCTGGGAGGAAAGCAGCCTGGACAGGGTACCACAGGGCTGGGTTATGCCCTGCAGGCCAGGTGAGAATGCATCCATTGTTTGACTGTGCCCTGAACAGCTAATCTTGTTCTGCCAGCCTGTGAGATGTGTACTTATCATAGACATAGCTCTGCAAATTTCAGGTGATCTGTAAATATCACTGAAAACAAGGCCATTTATAAACACCTCTTTCTCCTTCCTCCTCCCCTTCCCTGCCTGGCACTCAAGAGGTGCCTGTGGGCAAGGTGAACCCTGCCTGGCATAGGCTTTGCCAGCTTCATGTCAGAGCAGACAATCATAGAATGGGAAGGTTGGAAAGGACCTCAAGGATCAGCCAGGTCCAACCCCTGCCATAGGCAGGGACACCTCCCACGAGCACAGGTCACTCAAGGACTCATCCAGCCTGGTTCTGAACACCTCCCTGGGCAATCTGTGCCAGTGTCTCACCACCCTCCCTGCAAAGACCTCCCTCCTAACATCCACTTTCAATCTCCCCTCTGCCAGTTTAAATCCATTCCTTCTCCTCCTCTCATTCCAAGCCCTTGTCAATAGTCCCTCCCCAGCTTTCCTGTAGCCCCCTTCAGATCCTGCAAGGCCACTCCAAGCTCTCCTGGAAGCCTTCTCCTCTCCAGGCTGCAGAGCCCCAACTCTCTCAGCCTGTCCTCACAGCAGAGCTGCTGCAGCCCTCTGATAGAGCAGCCTAAGGCAGTGCTGCTGCTGTACAGCTAAAGGCAAACATGAAAAGGAATAAAAATGGCTAAATAGAAGAGCAGCAGCTGTGAAGCTCTTGGTGCATGCACAGGTGCAGGAGCCCCAGCACACACACTGCTGCCCTGGGTGCCCTGCCCTGCTGGGTGCCCTCCAGGGCTCACCTTCCCTTGTGTCCAAGCTCGACGTGAAGGAGGCCTCCCCGGGGGCTGGCAGCTCGGTGCCATCTCAGTACCAGCTGGGTGGAGAGAGGCTTCCTGCAGCACAGCAGGGCTCAGCTCTGCCAGCCTGCTGCTGTTCTGGAGTGGAGCAAGGACTCTGCATGCAAACACACCCTTGGCTTTGCCTGGCTCTGCCATCTGCAGTGGCACCAGTGAGGGGCTTGGGTTTCTGACAAGACTCCTGGATGCTGGCACACCAAGCTGCAGTGCCCTGCTAGGCAGGAGGACCTGGGGGCTGTGTAGCTCCAAAGCCATCTGGCTGCTGGAATGGGCAGACACCAAAGAACAATATGGCATTTGTGTGCCAGTCTCTTTTGCTGCTCTCCTACCTTTCTGCTTGTGTACTGGATGTCAGGGTTGGACAGAGGCTGCCATTCCCCACAGTAATCTGGTGCCAATCCTGTAAAAACTTCCTTTTAGCAGATACAAGATAATGCACTCTAACAGCTCTTTAACTAAGCAGGATTAATTAGCAGGAAGCTGGCTGCTTAATTCACCACTGACCTGTAAAATCTGCTCAGAATGAGGTCACTGGACATAATAGAACTGTTTAGGAGTTTAGGTCAAACTCTAAAAGCAGCAAATATCATTTAAAGATCACTCTGATAGAATGAAACTAATGGGTAAGGAAATGGTGCTTGTGAGAGAGAGCTCTGCCCTGCACAACTGGGCTCTGTGTGCTCAGGGACTGCCTCCACAGCAAGCACCTGCAGCACCTGAGCCTGCGCTCCCTGCGCACCAGCCTTTGGCTGCAGGCTCAGCAGCCCTGCAGGGGCTCACACACGCACGGAGGACCTGCAGAGATCTTTCTCTCTCTCTCTCTCTCTCTCTCTCTTTCTCTTTCTTTCTTTCTTTCTTTCTTTCTTTCTTTCTTTCTTCCTTCCTTTCTTCCTTTCTTCCTTTCTTTCTTCCTTCCTTTCTTCCTTTCTTCCTTCCTTTCTTCCTTTCTTCCTTCCTTTCTTCCTTCCTTCCTTCCTTTCTTCCTCTCTTCCTCTCTTTCTCTCTCCCTTCCTTTCTTCCTCTCTCTTTCTCTCTCTTTGTCACTTTCTTTTTTTCTCTCTTCCTTTTCTTCCTCTCTTTCTCTCTCTCTTCGTTCCTTTCTTTCTTTTTTTCTCTTTTCCTTTCTCCCTCTCTTTCTCTTTTTCTCTTTCTTTCTTTCTTTCTTCCTGCCTGTCTTCCTTTCTTCCTTTCTTCGTTTCTTTCTTCCTTTCTTTCTTCCTTCCTTCCTTCCTTTCTTCCTCTCTTCCTCTCTCCCTTCCTCTCTTCCTCTCTCCCTTCCTCTCTTCCTCTCTTTCTCTCTCTCTTCGTTGCTTTCTTTCTTTTTTTCTCTTTTCCTTTCTCCCTCTCTTTCTCTTTTTCTCTTTCTTTCTTTCTTTCTTCCTTCCTCTCTTCCTCTCTTTCTCTCTCTTCCTTCCTTTCTTCCTCTCTTCCTCTCTTTCTCTCTCTTCCTTCCTTTCTTCCTCTCTTCCTCTCTTTCTCCCTCTTCCTCCCTTTCTTCCTCTCTCTCTCTCTTCCTCTCTTTGTGTGACCCTAAGATCTCAGAGGAGCTTCACATTCTCAGCATCCCATCTCATGCTTCAGCACATAAGAAGCAGCCCTTCTCTGTGCATAGCCTGAGCAGTCTCCTTGACTAAAGGCAGAGGACTGCCCAGGAGAGCAGTCAGTCTGTATCTATTCCCATAGCTCCTCAAGTTCCTTTTGCCTCCTCCCTATTTTTCACTGTTATTTTTCCTTCTGGCAGCAGCTGTTTGCAAGTGGCAGTTTCTGTTCCCTGTGTCATTTCTGGCAAAGCAATGTTCCTCTTTTCTCCCAAGAACCTCTGATTCCTTCCCTGCAGTTGTGTCCTGCCTTTTGCCTGCCTTGTCAGGAGTATTGGGCAGGCCTTCAAGTGGTTTGCCTATTTACACCATCCTCCAAAGAATCACAGAACCATTTAGGTTGGAAAAGACCTTCAAGAGCTTGGAGTCCAACCACTGACCCTACTCTTCCAAGTCCACCAGTAAGCTGCATTCCCAAGCACCACATCTGCATGGCTCTTAAACACATCCAAGGATGTGCCACCTCCCTGGGCATCAAGGGCAGGTTTTCCCTTTGCAGCTTTACAGTGTGAGTCCAACTCCAAAGGTCTTACACCACCTTTGAAAGAAGCCCTTCCTAGTCCATCAGGGATAGCTGCCAGCACCTGAGACACTTAGTAAAGGATGTTGCTGGGAGCAAGCCAGAGAAACCCTCAATCATATCTCTGGGCAAAGCAGGCATCAGTGAGCAAGCACAGTCCTTGCTTGTCCAGCACCATTTACAGAGCAGAAATACCTCCTGAAGCTGTTCTTGAGAGCTCAGTGGACCTTTGGCTATGGAAAGAGCAGATCCAACATCTGAGCTGCAGAAGAGTCAAAAAGGGCATTGATGATATCAATTTGTGCTTCTGCCTCCAGAGCAGAGGCAGAAATGGTTACTCCTCAGTTACCCCCCAGGGAATAAAAACATTTTCCTCCTTCATTTCCCCCCCTTTTGCTATTCCCTGCATCTTAATCATAGAATCATAGAATGGGAAGGTTGGAAGGGACCTCAAAGCTCAGCCAGTTCCAACCCCCTGACATAGGCAGGGACACCTCTCACTAGAACAGGTCACTCAAGGCCTCATCCAACCTGGTCCTGAACACTTCCAGGGAGGTTGTGGAGCACAGAAGACCTCCAGGGAGGTTGTGGAGCACAGAAGCACCCAACGTGATCAAAGATCACGTTGGGTGCTTCTGTACTCCACAACCTCCCTGGGCAACCTGTGCCAGTGTCTCACCACCCTCACTGCAAACAACTTCCTCCTAACATCCACTTTCAATCTCCCCTCTGACACTTCAAACCCATTCCCCTTGTCCTGCCATTCCAAGCCCTTGTCAGTAGTCCCTCCCCAGCCTTCCTGGAGCCCCCTTCAGATCCTGCAAGGCCACTCCAAGCTCTCCTGGAAGCCTTCTCCTCTGCAGGCTGCAGAGCCCCAACTCTCTCAGCCTGTCCTCACAGCAGAGCTGCTGCAGCCCTCTCAGCATCTTGGTGGCCTCCTCTGCACTGGCTGCAACACTTCCATGTCCTTCCTGTGCTGGGGGCTCCAGAACTGCACACAGGACTGCAGCTGGGGTCTGAGGAGAGCAGAGCCAAGGGGCAGAATCCCCTCCCTTGCCCTGCTGCCCACACTGCTCTTGCTGCAGCCCAGCACACAGTTGCTGTCTGGGCTGCACTCACTCTGCAGGCTCATGTTGAAATCTTCAAAGGCTCCATGCAGTAACTGGCTGCTATCCCACCTTTGCTTGCCAGGGAAGCTTGAACATATTCCTGCAGATGGCCAAGAAGGTCGTTATGGTTTGAAAGAAAACATTTCCCCTACCCAGGAACTCAGCACACCACGTCCCCATCCCTGCTGCCAGCACTGGGGAGTGAGGTTGCTCTCCAAAGCCCAGGGCTCACTAACCAACACTTTTGTCTGTCTACTACAAAAGCTCAGGAAGCCAGGCCCACTGCTTGGGTTACCCACAGCTGGGGTAAGCTGAAGCAGCTCTGCTGCTTACACTGATTAACACCTGCCAAAGTCCTGCTCTGCATGTTCTGTTTGCAGAGCAAATGGCATAAATCATGGAAACTGAGCCGACTCTTTCCGCTCCCAGACTCTCTTCCCCCAGCACCCCCTGGGAAAGCATTGCTGCTGTTACTGCACTGCTGAGGATTCCACCAGAAAAAAGGCAAAAAAAGGCCAAAGTGCTCTTAGAAAGCTCAAAGCTTTCCTAGCCCCATTCAGCACAAGCACCCCAGAGGTATTATGGTGAACAGTTCCTTGTCTAGAGCTTTCCTCTCATGGCATTGCTTTAATGTGCCACACCTTGAGTGCTGTGTNGGCATGCATGGGGGGGTGCATGAACACACACTGCTCACTCTCCCACTTCACCTCTGCTGTACAGGGCTCAGGCTGCTGCAATTCCCATTAGTTCACTCTGTCCTAGGGCCCTGATGATTCATCAGCTGAAAAAGGAAATCAGCTCAGAGCTGCCTCTCTTTTAGGGAAGATTATTTGTGAGAAGTGTCCCACAGAGAAAAAAAAAAATATTAAAGAATAAAAGAAAGCCAAGGCAGATGCTGCTAACTTCCATTGCATTAATTCATCTTCCAGACTGCATATCTGCACCTCTGAGCACAGAACATGAGGGGTTATTGGGGCTGAAAACTTGACTTGGCTCTTTCACCTTATCCTGGTTTGTGCTTCCAGCATTCTGCTGTGCAGGAATGAATTCAGCTCGCTGGGAACTGATTAAAGCTTGGAGGCCTTTTTTAACTTTTTTTTTTTTAAGTAGCCCTAAAAATCCCTGCAAGCCTTGCAGTAAGCAAACAACAGCTCCCACCCTGTGAGAGGGGACAGGGCCATGGACAAGGTGACAGCACAGACACTTGGAACCTCAGGTTAAATAAGTGGCTTCAGAGAGATCTGCTTAATAGATATCTGAGCTGGCAAAGGGAGGGGGAAGAAGGCAAAGCAAGGCAAGGGAAACTTTGAGAAAAGCCCTGGACAGTCCTTCCAGTCAGCCCTGCCTGCTTGCAACAGGAGGAGGAGGAAGCAAGGACAGAAAGGGATTATCCTCATGTTGTTACAGGCTGCCCACAGGCAGAGAAGCCCCTTCCAGTGTGTTGAAATGGATACACTCCCAGGATTTCCAGTTCCTACACACATCTCTCTGGCACCCTCCTAAAAAGCCAAGCCCAAGCGAGCTGGCAACAACAACAACGAGTCTCACTGCTCTGGATTGAGCCTCCCTGGCGTGCTGCAGCTGCTGGGGCTGCAGCTGGATGTGCTTTAGCAGCCTCAGAGGAAACCCAGGCTGCACCAGATGTGACACCAGTTCTGGATGAGGAGCAGGAGGTCAGAAGCAGCTGGAGGCTGCTGCCATGCCCAGTCCATGCAGCACCTTATGTTCACCCTGCCTGCCCAATTCCTGCTGCCATTAGCACCACTCAAAGAGCTTGCAGGTTTTGTCCATCTCTGCAAGTTTGTCCATGATGATCTGGATCATAGAATCATGGAACCATAGAACCATAGGATCATAGGATCACAGAATCACAGAATCATAGAATCATGGAACCATAGAGCCATAGGATCACAGAATCATAGAATCAGAGAACCATAGGATCATAGAATCACAGAATCACAAAATTGTAAAACCATAGAATCATGGAATCACAGAATCCTAGAATCAGTCAGAGTTGGAAGGAACCACAAGGATCATCCAGTTCCAACCCCCCTGCCTTGCCCAGGGGGATTTGTCTTCTAAAGTTCCACCTTAATTCTGCATCACATCCATGCAGCTCTGCAAGTTTTCATGTAAAGTAAAGGATAGGATAGGATAGGATAGGATAGGATAGGATAGGATAGGATAGGATAGGATAGGATAGGATAGGATAGGATAGGATAGGATAGGATAGGATAGGATAGGATAGGATAGGATAGGATAGGATAGGATAGGATAGGATAGGATAGGATAGGATAGGATAGGATAGGATAGGATAGGATAGGATAGGATAGGATAGGATAGGATAGGATAGGATAGGATAGGATAGGATAGGATAGGATAGGATAGGATAGGATAGGATAGGATAGGATAGGATAGGATAGGATAGGATAGGATAGGATAGGATAGGATAGGATAGGATAGGATAGGATAGGATAGGATAGGATAGGATCACCCAGGTTGGAAGAGAGCTCCAAGTTCCCCCAGCCCAACCTCTCACCCAACCCTGTCCAACCAACCAGACCATGGCACTAAGTGCCCCATCCAGGCTGTTCTTCAACACCCCCAGGGATGGGCACTCCACCACCTCCCTGGGCAGCCCATTCCAATGCCAATCACTCTCTCTGTCAGGAACCTCCTCCTAACATCCAGCCTAGACCTCCCCTGGAAGGCTTGGACCTTGCATACTGAGTTTCAATCCTCCAGGGCAGGACAGCTGTACAGGCTCCACAAAACCACAGGGTCTCACCCCCCCCCTCCCCCCCAGCATTCACAGATGCTGTCCCCATGCCCTGAGACAGGATATCCATCTGCAGCTTCTCCCAGGCAGTTAGGGAATGGTAGAATGCATCAGGTTGGAAGGGAGCCTTGAAGGTCATCTTGTCCAACCCCCTGCAGTGAGCAGGGACATCTTTCTCTGGGTGTTGTGGTTTGAGTCAGTCAGTGGCTGAGTTCCAGCAGAGGCTGCTCACACAGGCAGGTTAAGTGACCTGGTCAGGGTATAGCATGTCCAAGAAGAGCTGGTGGGAAGCTTGGACCTCCGTGGTGCTTGGACTTGAGAGACAGGCACAGCTGTCTGCAGGGCACTGCTCCAGCACTTCCACAGCTACCTCTGTGTCCTGTGTTCCCTCCCCACTGCCCAGCAGATACTACATTTGTCAGCTCTGTCAGCACCAAGGTTCTGCTTTGCCATTTCCTTCTCCTCCCTTGTTGCCCAGCTGATGTTTCCCCCCTGCCATGTATTTACCCTGGCAAACTCAGGAGCCTGCCACTAACACTTCTCTCACAAGTTCTGCTACAGCCAGAGGCTGAAAGCCATTTTTTTCCCCAAGCCTTGCACATCTGTCAGCAAACACTGTGGGGGAGTTGTTGTTAGCAGCACAGACTGTGTGGAAAAACACAGCAGTGCTGCTCTCCCCTCCCTGCAGCCTTCCTCAGGCTGTCCCTCATCTAAGGCCTGTAAAGTGGGCAAGCAGGGATCTGTATCAGAGCAAACCGAGGGGGAACATTTTAGGGAGCAGGCTGAGACTGTACAGCTCAAGGCACTGCAGGGAAAAAAAAAAACCTACTGTGGCCAGCTGAGAGGTCAGAAATTACTATAGCAGGCTGCTACTATCAGATCTCCAAGACACAGGCTCATTTGTTAGCCACTAAGGAATGGAAACAGTGAGCAAAGTCCTGTTTCAAAAGAGAAGCTCTGAAAGCAGATGTCTGGGGTACCCCTCTGGGCATGCACTGCCAGCTTGTAGGGTCAGTCTGTGCCCCACACCTTGTATGGCAGAAACCTCAGCCATGAAAGATCATCAGAATGGACAAATCACAGAGTCACAGAACACCAGAGGGTGGAAGGCACCTCCAGAGATCAGCCAGTCCAACCTCCCTGCCAAGGCAGCATCACCCAGGGCAGTCCACACAGGAATGCAGCCAGGAGGGGTTGGAAAGGCTCCAGAGGAGGAGACTCCACAACCTCTCTGGGCAGCCTGCTCCAGGGCTCTCTCACCCTCACTCTAAAGAAGTTTCTCCTCCTGTGCAGCTGAAACCTTCTCTGTCCCAGTTTGCATCCATTGCTCCTTGGCTTCTTGCTGTGCACCACCCACAAGAGCTTGGCCCCCTCCACTTGCCCCCCAGCCCTCAGAGATTTGCACACATTGCTCAGATCCCCTCTCAGCCTTCTCCTCTCCAGACTAAGCAGCCCCAGGGCTCTCAGGCTCTCTCCACAAGGGAGATGCTCAAGTCCCCCACTCACCCTCGTGGCTCTCTGCTGGACTCTCTCCAGCAGGTCTCTGTCTCTCCTGAACTGGGGAGCCCCAAACTGGACACAGTACTGCAGCTGTGGTGTCAGCAGGGCAGAGCAGAGGGGAGAAGAACCTCCCTCACACCTATGCTGACATGTCAGCCTGACCTCAGCCTTTCCCTTGCCCTTTCACTCTAGAGATACAATTTGCAGAGAAATAAGCTGCACAAGGGCCTGTGCCCAGGAGGACAGCGAGGAGCTGATCTCAGGCGCCCGCGCAGCCCTGGGTGCTCGCTGCGAGGTATTTGCCTAGGTACAGTTTATTTAACCTCCAGGCCCTTTCAGGAAGGTGCTCTGTGTTCTGCTGCAGCAAAGGGAAAGCAAACACTGCTGCTTTGTTAGAACCATTTATTCTGGAGAATGTCTTTCCTGGGGGGGTAAGTGGCCCCCGCTCGCCAGCATCGCTTCCATGCATGCACAGGAGAGCTTTGATTGAAGACATCTCCCCCAGATCCCAGGCTGCTGTGGCAGCTCCACAGACTGCTCTGTCCCTGCTCCTCCCCACTTACAGATAATGATCCAAGGCACACTGAAGCCAGTGTGTGACTTTCCACCCACTCCACTGGCAGCTGGAGCAGGATAACTGCACCTTTGTCTCTGGCTCCCGAGTGAATGCAGCACCAAACCCTACCCAAAAGTGGAAATTTCTGATGCAGGCTGACTTGGAGCTGGCCTGACCTTGGCTCAGAGCAGTCCTCATTGCCCAGCCAATACTCAGCTTGCTCTGGGTGCTTGGTTTAATGGAGGAGCTTGCTGCTGACAGCTGAGCTGTGAAGTGTCTGCAGGGTCAGAGGAGCTCTAGCAGGGACTGCTGCTCCTCAAGAGAGCAGCCAGGCTTGGCTCTGTGTGGAGACACAGCAGTGGGGAAGGAAAGTACCAGGGAAAGGAGGGGGGCACAGCAGGGAGGGGAAGAATAATCCTGCCCAAGCTCTTTCAGCTGCTTGCTTACTGCTTTCTGAAGAGCTGTTCTGTACCTGCAGCTCTGTCACAGCAGCCAGGGTCACCTACTCTGCCTGCTGCCTGTGTGCCAGTGCCAGGGCAGTGCCAGCACCAGCAGCTGGCACATTTGTTTTGCACTGTGTGCCATAAATGGCATGAAGATGTGTGACCATGTATCACAGAATCATAGGATGGGAAGGTTGGAAGGGACCTCAAAGATCACCTAGCTCCAACCCCCTGCCNCCTGTGCTGGGAATGAGGCTGCTCATTTGCTGGTGAGGAGGAAAACTGAAATGCCAGCAGAGCTGCAGAGAGGGCAGGAGAGGTCTCACCTATGCCTTTGTGCCACTTCTCCCTTTCCCTGAGGCAGAGAGCAGCAAGCATGGACTGAATTCTGCTTGGGTGCTAAGCTGGACCTGTACCACTGCTATAGGAGTGCTGTAGGTGTCCCAGGCTGTGCCCAGGCAGGAGCCACTGCAGCTCAGGTGGAGGTTTGAGCAGCCACCTTCTGGGGCAGCACAGAGCTCTTATGCCTTTTCCATCGACTTTTCTTAGCCTCCACACCAGATGGAGCAGAGTCAAATGCAGACCATGTTTGTGGGGCAGGTCATTCATCTGTTCCTTCCTGGCCTGCTGGGGTGCAGGTCCAATGCCATGGCAGCATCCCTGCTTCCTAACCTTTGGTCCCTAGGATGAGTTTTCCAGCCAAGGTAACAGCTCCACTGTGACCAATCCTTCAGGCAGAGCTCTCAGCAGCAGGCAGAGACCTCTTACACTCTGTGTTCCCAACCTTCCCTCAGCAGGCAGAACAGAAAATGAGGCTATGATTGATGTTTTTTTTCCCTCCTACAAAGTTTTAAATGTTTAAAAAAAGAAAAGTTCAATTTGCAAGGCTCTGGAGGGCTGACAGAGCTTCTGCCTCCCACCTTCTGCTCAGCCCTAGAAAGGAGAGAATTTGTACAGGGGATGCCAGAATCAGTTTTGTTCAGCAGAAATCCTTTGGCTGAGGGGAAGATGCAAAATCAGAGAGCTTCCTGCATGAGAAAAAGCAAAACTTTGCTGCCTCCAGTGCTCATTCCACTTACTGAAAGTGCTGGGCCAAGATTTCCTTTTAATGAACCCTGATCAGTCACAGGCAGAGATTTCAGCACTGCTGCTGGCACCACAGGCATGTGCTGCACTGCAAGCAGCTCCTCTGCTCGTTTTCTGGAAGATTTTTTTTTAATTATTATTTTATTTTTTTTCATCTGCCTTGAAATTGGTCACAGAGACCTCGCTGGGATTTTTCAGGCTAAGGATTTTTGTTCCCATGGACAGCAGCCACATGTCAGAACTTTTCATCGTCACCCAAGACCAGAAAAACAGAAACAAACCAAAACAAAACAGTGCAAAAAAACCCCAAAAAAACCCCAAAACACCAAAAAAAGGGAAAAAATATTAAAGAAAAAAAAAGCCTCTTGCTTTTCTGCTTTTCTTCTGCTTTTCTGCTTTTCTTCTGCTTTTCTCCTGCTTTTCATCTGCTTTTATTCTGGTTTTCTCCTGCTTTTCTTCTGCTTTTCTTCTGTTTTTCTTCTGGTTTTGCTCTGATTTTCTTCTGCTTTCCTTCTGTTTTTGTTCTGCTTTCCTTCTGTTTTTCTTCTGCCCTTCTGCTCTTCTTCCACTTTTCTCCTGCTTTTCTTCAGCTTTTCTTCTGCTTTTCTCCTGCTTTTCTCCTGCCAAGTCCTCCCCTTTGCCTTTCTCATGTTCCCTGTGCTGGAGATCCTGTCCAGCTAAACCATTCCTCACCCTGCTGGGTGCTCTAATCTGAACGTGTGGGTAAGGGAAGCAACAACCTTCCCAGATGGGAAAGGACTGCCCCTAAACCCAGCTGGATGGCACAGTGGGGACAGGCATGGTGAAGGCTGAGGAACCTCCTGCCTGCACTCTGTGATATGGGGGGGGTTGGGTTGAGTTTATTTGTTGTTTGTTTCTTTGAAGTGAGTTGTGAAGTAGAAATCAATGTGCTTGCCCTTTAACCACAACAAAAATAACAACCTAAAAAGCCTTAAAAGCTTTTCAGTGGAAGCCTTTGACTGGTAGAGTGGCAGAGTGTACAGTAAAGAGTGCCAGCACAAACCCCAAACCCTACTGACCAGTTTGGCTTGGATTTTGGTGTTGGTTTTTCACTTGGGGTTTGGTTTTGCTTTTCTTTTTCTCCCTCAAATTTGGTATCTTTGAAAGGCAATAAGTAGATGATTAGGGAATGCACTGCAGAGCAATTATTGCATGCTTTGGGTGATCTGGGCAAAGCTGTCACAGAACCACAGTGTGAGGGGCTGGAAGGGACCTCCAGAGCTCATCCAGTCCAACCCCTGCCAGAGCAGCATCACCCACAGCAGATCACACAGAACACATCCAGGCAGCTCTGCAATAGCTCCACAGAGGGAGACTCCAAACCCCCCTGGGCAGCCTCTTCCAGGCTTCTGTCACCCTCACAGGGAAAAATTCCTCCTCATGTTTCCATGGAACCTCCTCTGCCTCAGCTCCCACCATTGCCCCTTGTGCTGGCACTGGCATCACCCAGCAGAGCCTGGCTCCAGCCTCCTGCCACTCACCTGCACATCTTTATCCCCACTGCTGAGGTCCCCTCTCAGTCTCTCCTCTCCCAGCTCCCAGCCCCAGCTCCCTCAGGCTCTCCTCCTAACAGAGCTCTTCCATTCCCTTCAGCATCTTTGTGGCTCTGTGCTGGACTCTCTCCAGCAGTTCTGTGTCCCTCTTGAGCTGGGGGGCCCAGAACTGGACACAGGACTCCAGATGTGGCCTCAGCAGGGCAGAGCAGAGGGGCAGGAGAACCTCTCTCTACCTACTCACCACAGCCCTCCTGACCCACCCCAGACTGGCATTGCCCCTCCTGCCCACCAGAGCACATTGCTGGCTCATGCTCACCCTCCCACCCACCAGCCCCCCCAAGTCCTTTTCCTCTTCACTGCCTTCCAACAGCTCAGTCCCCAACCCATGGTGCTCCCTGGGGCTGTTCTTTCCCAGGTGCCAGACTCTTCCTTTGCACTTGTTGAATTTTGTTCCACTTCTCCCTGCCCACCCCTGCAGCCTGTCCCAGTCTGGTGAATGGTAGCACACTTTGCCCATCACCCTGAGCCTGCCCAGAGCACACCCAGGGGTCTGGCAGCTGTAGTTCACAGCATGGCCTTTGTGCCTGGGTAACACAGCCAGAAGGGTTGGTTCCTGCCACATCACTTTAGAAAGAAAAGGAAGCTTACAAAAAGTCCAAAGAGTTCAGCTCTCAGGCAGCAGCAATGTTTGCACAGCAGAAAGTTATTAGGTGGACAGATGCATCCATCTGGAGTGCTCAGCTCTGCTTCCACATAGCAGGGCTCTGGCACTGCACAGGCTTGAAGAAGAGCCCATGCTGGCAGCAGTGTGCATGGCCACACATGTGCTGCAGAGCAAAATGAGCCTCTTGGCAGACATCAGATCACAGACACTGCTCTGCTTTGCTTTTCAGCAGCAGAGCATCAGGGTGTCAGTTGGTGTAGCAATGCTTATGCCTGGCTGAAGTTCTGCTTCATCCTTGCCTTGCTTTTACAAAACAGAACTGTCAGAGAGTGGAGTTTTCTGCCTTTCTTCTGCCTTTCTTCTGAAGTGTTGGAGCAGGTCCAGAGGAGGCCACCAAGATGCTGAGAGGGCTGCAGCAGCTGTGCTGTGAGGACAGGCTGAGAGAGTTGNACCAAACATGATCAAAGATCAAAGATCACCTTGGGTGCTTCTGTGCTCCACAACCTCCCTGGAGGTGTTGAGGACCAGGTTGGGCACCTTGAGCAACCTGTACTAGTGAGAGGTGTCCCTGCCTGTGACAGGGGGTTGAAACTGGCTGAGCTTTGAGCTCCCTTCCAACCTTCCCATTCTATGATCCTTTTCTATCAAGTTTCATGATAACTCTTGAGGAAGAAACACCCTTCTTTTTTTTTTTTTTTTTGAGCCTTTTTGAGCCTCTGAGGTTTACTTTAAAACCCACTCAAACAAACACTCTACATTTCAGCCTGAGAGCTTGCTCTGAGGCTCAGGTCTGCAGCTGCAGCCACAGTGCCACCAGATGTTTGGGGGCAAGAAAGAGGACAACTGCCTCTGCTCAGCAGGGTGGCAGGAGTGAGAGTGCAGCCCAGCAGTGTGTGAGCAGAGCTGAAAGCAGCACTGCCATTTGAGGCAGTCCTTTGCTCTGGGGATGGCCTGGACAGAAGGAGCAGAGCAAACTGAGTCATTCCTGAGTGCATGCAGAACATCAGCACTAAGGCACAGCTCTGCTAAGCCACTTCTCCTGGGCAGTAAATCCCTCCTCACTTGGGTACCCCAGTGATGAGCACAAAGATCCAGATGCCAGGTGGTTGAGAGCCTGGAGTGTTTGTACCTGTGGCCAGTACAGGGCTGGGGATAGAAGTCAGCAGGTGGACAACAGCCTCTGAACTGGGGACTTGGACTTTGCCACTCCTCTCAAAGTGTGGTGGTTGTGTTTGACCTGAACTAAGCCCTGCTTGGCAAACAGCAGTGTGTCTGACTCAGCCAGAGAGAGGCCAGAAAGCAGCAAGCACCTTCTGTGTGAAAGCCTCATCAGTGCTGCATCCCAGGGCTCAGACATCTCTATTAGCTGAGATGAATCTTTGGGACATAGACTCAGGCCAAGTCAGAAACCCCTGTCCTCGAGCAGGTGCTCAGCATCAGTTAGGGAACAGGATCAGAGAACCATAGAAACACAGAACCAGAGTCACAGATTCCTAGAGTCACAGATTCCTAGAATCATAGAGCCATGGAATC
>WBNM01035478.1:9793-27753 GCA_013399055.1 Ramphastos sulfuratus
TTTTTTTTTTTTTTTTTTTTTTTTCACTTGTCTGTGGCTGTCTTCCACAAAAGTATTTATGGCAAGATGTGATCTGCCTGCAGGTTTTAGGACACTTAACATCAGATCTGCAGAATGACCCTCAAGTACAGGAGGCATTTGCTTCAAATCAATTTTCCATCAGCTGTGCATGTGGAAACAATCCCTTTGCAAGTCTCTTTCACCAACTGAAGCTACAACCTGGAATGTCTAGAGCAGAGATGTACAACAAGGATGAGAAGCTCTTTCTAAAACCTGACTGAAAGGAAATCAGTATTGCAAACATACTATTAACAAGGGATCCATTAGTGCTACCATATATAAAACACCACTGAGCCATTCAGCAAACACTTGGAAGGTATGTGTCAGGAGTAGGAAACCATTCTTTCAGCTCTCTGGGATTATACAGTGATGCAACAACAGTGAAATTGGAAAACATTACAAGCATGCCCATATGTTCCTAACCTTAAAACAGTTATCCACCACAGTATATCCTCCTGTGCCTCAGTCCCAGTAGGGTAAATTTTACTTTAGGCTTTCAATCTGCATACCCTTAATTGTTTAAAGGATAATTATAGATGTTAAGTTGTTTTGCCTTCTACCAAAAAATTTGCTTTGCAAAGACCAAAGCAAAGATTAAATGCATGGGGGGAAAAAAAAATAGAACTCTTCCAATAGCACTAATTGCAAAACAATTTAAAGAAGCATCTTTTGATGAAATAATTGTTTTAATTATACAGTATAGTTAGAGTTAGCAACTATAAACACTTCAGCTCTTAGCATTGATAATTTCATCTGTATTGTTTTCCCATGCTATTTCAGAGTGCATATAAACTAGAAATATAAATCCCTGCAAAAAGACATCTGAACAAAACAGAAGGAAAAGAGGTGATCTCTCTACATAAAACAGGCTTCTGTCATAGCATATTGTTAATGGAATAGCTAAATGCATAGAGGCAACTCACAAATTCATAGAAAAAGCCAATGCAAGAAAGTTTGTATTTTATTATTAGGCTGTTTAAGAATAAGAAGCTTTAAGAGTCCAGATCAAGAGAAAAGCTAGGAAGTGCTCTTGATGGGCAGGATAGGCAACAGAGGCCAGTGCTGTGAGATGACAACAGCAGGAGAACACAAAGATAGAACCATAGAATGGTTTAGGTTGGAAGGGACCTCAAGGATCATCCAGTTCCAACCCCCTGCCATAGGCAGGGACCCCTCCCACTAGAACAGGTCACTCAAGGCCTCGTCCAACCTAAACTTGAACACCTCCAGGGAGGGAGCAGCCACAACCTCCCTGGGCAACCTGTGCCAATGTCTCACCACCCTCACTGGAACGAACTTCTTCCTAACATCCAGTCTAAATCTCCCCTCTGCCAGTTCAAACCCATTACTCCTCATCCTGTCATTACAAGACCTTGTAATTAGTCCCTTGGAGAAATCTTAATATCGAGGCAGTAGTAGGGAGATCAAACCACAGGTCATTCAGAAATGGCATCTGCCTACAGAGAGCTCTGAGCATAGCTCAGTGAGGTCCCTCGTGTTGTAGGAGGACTGCAGCAAGGCAAGTCTTCTGGCAGGGGATTTTCTAAGTGGAAGAGTTCACAAAGGGCAAGGTTTCTATGACTGCTGCCTTAAACTCACAGATGGTTCATTTCAAAATCAAAATGAGATGACTGTTGACTGCACATTGTGGTAGACCATAAACCCACCATGGTGTAGTGTCCACTAACCTAAGAAAAAATAAAGGTAATTGTTCTTATCTATGGGGCTGCATTTTTCCACTGAACTCGCCTTAAAGTTTTCTTTGAGGCTGAGACACTTAGAAAAGGTCTTAAAAATCAAATACTGTAGCAGGGCAAATTTATTCTATAAATTGACTATTGAGGGAAACTAAATGATATCCTTAGCCAAATGCCTCAAATTTGGTATTGTCTTCATTGTCTAGAGGATAAAGACATAGTAAATGTCTTGTGACATTTGGTACAAAGAGGGGAAAGGACATATGAATGATCACAGGATGTTAGGGGTTGGAATCACAGGATCACAGGATGTTAGGGGTTGGAATCACAGGATCACAGGATGTTAGGGGTTGGAAAGGACCTCCACAGATCGAGTCCAACCCCTCTGCCAGAGGTTGACCATAGAATCTAGTGCAGGTCACGCAGGAACATGTCCAGACAAGGCTTGAAAGTCTCCAGAGAAGGAGACTCCACAACCTCCTTGGAAAGCCTGTTCCAATGCTGTGATCCTCACAGTAAAATAAAGTTCTTTCTCATGTTGAGGGTGAACTTCCTGTGCTGTAGTCCATATCCATTGCCCCTGTCCTATCACAGGGAACAACTGAGAAGAGTTTGTCCCCTCATCTTAACCCCCAGCCCTCAGATATTTATAAGCATTGATCAGATTCCCTCTAAGTCTTCTCTTCACCAGAACAAAAAGCCTCAAGTCCCTCAGTCTCTCCTCACAGGGCAGTACTGCAGCCCCTTCATCACCTTTGTAGTCTTAATGGACCTCTGGAGTCATCAAGTCCAAGCCCCCTGCCAGAGCAGGACCACAGACCATGATGAACGTGGAAAGGAGATGGTAACGAGCCATTGCACATGCAGACATGCTGTAGCAGAACTGCAAACACTTCTACAGCTAGAAAACACTCAAATCTCAGTTTAAAAATATGCCTGTAAATGAGACTTTATATATTCCATGGAACAACTGCAGTACCAACTGCTTGTCTTCTCACTGCCTGCAAAAGCTCAACACACAGCAGCGAGGAAGTTCCTGCCTCAGTAAAAATCACAATATTGCTCCTATGACATTTCAGAACTATTGGTCCTTTGCAAGACACAGAGAAATCCTTCTGTGCTCTGACTGCTGAATTAGTTAGTGTAAATAGAGCAAAACCAGAAGTGCTTGGCAGGATTTTAAGCAGTCCCTTATCTCTTCACAGCATTTTCACTTGGGCTGCACCTCGGTACAGGCACAATACTTGGTCTTGGTCTCACCTTGTAAGCCACCAATCAAACTGGTTGAAGGATGCCAGAGACTAATGTAGCTGTTTAAACTTCCCTACCAGGCAATTGCATTTCAATTTCTTTCTATCTGAAAAGAGTAGCTCATTGAGCTTTCTTATGAGGAATGTTATATTAAATAATTCACGATTTTAATTCATTGAGTCCTTAAAATTTATTTAGAGAGAAAAAAAAAAGTTATATTTATATATATATATTTTACTACAGAAGCTAATGTTGAAGCCTTCACAAGACTTATATATAATTTTACTGGTATTACAGTATCACAGAATGTCAGGGGCTGGAAGGGACCTCAAAAGCTCATCCAGTCCAACCCTGCTGCAGAGCAGGATCACCTAGACCAGATCACACAGGAGCACCTCCAGGCAAGTATTAATGGGTACTCTCTACTAGAGGCAATGAGCTCATCCCAAATTTGGTTAGGTGAGGTTCTGGTTCTGGTTCTGCCTAGCAAACAAACCACTGAAGTCCTAACTGATGTTATCTATAGCATCTAGGTACAGGAACAGGAAATACATATCTATGGGTTTAATTCTGCAATTTTCAGGGAAAAAAAAAAAACAAAAAAACTTTGATAGGAAAATATAGAATTATTCTTTTCTACCTGGTTTGTTTAAGGATTATAATCTCAAAACACATTGTGCTCCTCAGCTGTAAGTGTTATTTTTTCACAGAATCACAGAATGTTAGAGGTTGGAAATGACCTCCAGAAATTGAGTCTAATCCCCCCTGCCAAAAGCAGGATCACCTAAGTTAAGCAGCACAGGAATGCATCCAGGTGAATTTTGAAAGTCTCCAGAGAAGGAAACTCCACAACTTCTCTGGGCAGACTGCTCCAATGCTCTGTCACCCTCACTGTAAAGAAGCTTCTCCTCATGTTGAGGTGAAACTTCCATGTTCCAGTTTGTATCCATTGCTCTTTGCCTTATTACTGCACCCCACCAAAAAGAGATTGCCCCCTCCACTTGACACTCACCCCTCAGATATTTATAGACATTGATCAAATCTCCTCTCAGTCTTCTCAAGAGTAAACAGTCTCAGGTCTCTCAGTGTCTCTTCATAAAAGAGATGCACGTTGAGCTGAAACCTTCTCTGTTCCAGTTTGTAGCTGTTGCTCCTCGTCTTATTGCTGCTGGCCACCCAAAAGAGGTTGGCCCCAGTCACTTGACACCCACCCCTCAGATATTTGCACACACTGCTCAGATCTCCTTTCAGTCTTCTCTTCTCCAGACTAAACAGCCCCATTGCTCTCAGTCTCTCTCCATAAGGGAGATGCTCAAGTCCTTCAATCATCCTTGTGGCTCTCCATTGGACTCTCTCCAGCAGGTCCCTCTCTTTCTTGAAGTGAGGAGCCCAAAAGTGGATGCAATATTCCAGATGTGGTCTCACTAGGGCAGAGTAGAGGGAGAGAAAAACCTCCCTAGACCTGCTGGACACCCATTTCTTGATATACCCCAGGATACCATTTGCCCTCTTGGCCACAGGGGCACATTACTGGCCCATGCAGAACTTTTCCTTTTTACTGTTTGGTATCTCTGCATTGCTTATGAAACAATCATTTTCCGGAATATCTTATGTAATGCTGGTCAAAACTGTGCAACAATAATGTTTGAAAATTAAATACATATATATATCATATGGCTGACAAAATCTCTCTGCATAGAGAGAAGCATCTTATCATTACAGGGCACATTTTAATCCCTACCAAAAGTTTATTTGCTATATCTTTAAAACTGACAGTGTCTTTCAAGATCTATCAAATGTATCATAACACAAGCTATAAAAATGAATAAAATATAAAGTGCATACTTCTTAGAGACATCATTTCCAAGCACGTAAACTTTTATCCTACTTCTGAGCACTTTTAAACATATGATTTACGGAGAAGGTTTATTTTATGGCCTCTGAGAACCAGATAAAAGTCTTTTAAACAACAGGGCTACAGCAACTTTGAACAGAGAAAAGTAGTAAACCAGGGGAGGGGAGCAGGTAAGACAGAACCATGGTCCCTGCACTCAAGCAAACGCTTCTGCTTTTAGTTAACAGCTTTGAGAATTACAGATGTTACAGCTGATGACACACTCTTGCAAGCTCCAATTTGCATTCAACAGATCAGACATTAGTTGCACAATACACTGCCACACTAAGGCACCAGCAGTAATCTCCTGCATACAAGAGTGCTCTGATTGTACAGCTTGGTGAAGAGCTCATGGCTGAAGAGACTGATGCAAGAGCAGTTCTGTCATACTACTCTTTTAACTAAAGCCCATGCATAATGCAGGAATCATAGAACGGTTTAAGTTGAAANACAGAGTATAGGGGGAAAATCACCTCCCTTGCCCTGCTGGCAACACTTCTCTTCATGCAGCCCAGCACACAGTTGCTGTCTGGGTTTTATGCACACACTGCCTACTCACATTGAGCTTTTCACCAACCAAGACCCCAGGTCCTTTTCCTCAGGGTTGCTGTCCATCTTAGCATGCAATATTATTATTTACATAGCACTTCCTATATGGCATTGTGCCTACCTCACCTCAAACATTAGAGCTCCTCAAGGTGAATTCCTACTAAAACTAGGAGTTGCTACTATGCCTGGTCACCCCTTCACCTGTAAAACATCCATGTTAACTAATGCAACTCTACTCTGGCTCCATGTAGACTTCCCTTACTTTTGACCCCCTATTTGCTAGTCAAAGATACATCTGCTAACTGCATCACCATACTACATTTGGTTGAAATAAAAGTTCAGGTTAAGACAGTTTTGAAGGTTCTTTTTAATCTTATCCAACTTCAGATGCCTAGGGTGAGGTTCCTAAACTAAGCTAATCATCTAGGGTTCCTCTGTAGGCATCAGAGAAGTAGATTCAACTCAAGAGTGAGATTTAATGGACAATTTCAAGCTCATGTAATAGCATAGGACAAGACATCCTCTTCAAGGGCTGAATTCTTTCTGTTGACTAACAGGAAAAACTTAGATTAATTTAGGTCAGAAAGCTAACTTCTAGATTAATGTGAGACAGCTCTTGGTTATTTTGACATAGAATTGGTTAAGAACAGCTGTGGGAGCAGCCTTATACAGACAGCATTAAAGATAATTCTTGCTTCAGGCAATTCACAAATTAAGCTAAACTAAAATCCCATTTCAGCTATAAAACTATTTCAAAAGATGCTTTTTGGGCTCATATTATACAACTTAATGGGAGAAGGGTGCCATATGGAGGGATTTCATTTTGTTAAGAGATACTCAGTTCTCCTATCCTCCCTATGTACAGCATGGAAATTGAAAGCAAGCATAAAGCTCCTCATACAGTTTTGGAAGCAATTGGCATTTTAAATACCGAGAACTTTATTAATATTGCAAGGGGATACAGAAATACTCAAGTGAGAGATGCTTGAGTAAAGGCTCTTTTAACTCAGTTAATGCCATCTAGCTGTGTGTAGTTATCTTGCAGTTATTGGTTCGCGTATATGGATCACGGCTCCTTAAAATGTCAGGTATTATTTTCCAAAGATCATTTTCAAAGAGAAATTGCAATTTGCCAAACACAACTGGCATATGAAATAATATCTAATGTAACTGTATGACCAAATTGCTGTCAAGTTGTTTACCAACTGTCCACTACGATCAAACATGGCCCTGCGATTATTTTCCTGTTGTGCTTGAGAAAGGAAATTTATTTGACTTCCAAATCCAGCCTTTTGTTCCAGTAGTCTTTGAATTCTGTGAGTACAGAAGTATTTTGTAACCTCCTTGGCCAAACAAAGGATTTCATGTTCTCAAAAGAGAATCTCATCCAACTCTTCATGGCTGAGAAGTGTCTGCTGATAGGATGGGGGGAGATATCCTTCAATGAAGATGAGAAGGACTGTTCTTCAGAGGGTGCCCCACGCTTACAAAGCAGATCAAAGGTATGCAGCTCTAGCACACTCCTACCTATGAAAAAATACTGCTGCAGAAGAAATTCTAGTTACCTAAGATTTTATTTTGGTGATATTATCATTCTCAGTGTGCTTTCCCACTCTTTACGACCTGAAACCCAAGATGTTTGGCTTTACTTCTAAAGCTCTTCCCCATCAAACTGCCTCATTCTTAGAAGGGGTTCCCTACGGTCATCTGCAAAGCTGTCTTAATTATCTCATTTCAGATCCTGTCTTTGATATGTTGCTTATAGAAAACTCATAGCTGGCTTACTGCTTTCCTTTGAACACCGACTTTTTGGCTGACCAGCACTGTCACATTGCTTCCTTATGCTCCCCCGTCTGTCTAGCCCCATCTGTTGTCTCTTGTTTCATACTTTGATTATAACCTCTATGGCAGTGGAACTGCCTTTTTTTTTTTTTTTTTGTATTCTGAGTTCATTTAGTGCCTAAACCAATGCAGCCTTGACCCATGATGAGGGCTTCCCAGTACAAGAATAATACAAACAAGCAAACAGTCTCACAAATAACCCAGCTGGAGTGCCGGATGCAGACGCTACCTCGCAGACATCACAACACAGAGGCATCAAATTCCACCAAAACTGAATTACCCAGCAATAGTGGTCCATTTGGTCAGCTCTGTAAAATAGCCTTTATGTTCCTCTTGCATTTCAGTCTAGCTCACAGTTGTGGTTTTTAGCTAAATATTCCCTCTGAATAAAACTTGTCCAATTATTGCATTATGCGCTTTAGGTTACTTGGGCTCATCTTCCTGTGTCTTGGCTATTCTCAAATCAGCAGGTTTAGAATCTCCCTCTCTATTTTACCAGAAAAAAAGCTGGAGGTTGAAACCAGCTCCCACAACGCCAACTTGGATGTAGGGAGATGCTCACTCACAGCTACAGTGGCTTAAGGCATTGCTGCCTTCTGGTGTGTTACTATGCCTTAATCCACGGCTTGTTCACAGAAGAGATGGAACAGCATGCATGGGTGCTCCTCAGCTGCTCTGCACAAAGTCTGGGGCTACAGCAACCTTCTGTGGCAGTTTTGAGCTACACTCTTTCCTTCTGCCAGTCTCACAGTATCACAGTATAGCAAGGGTGGAAGAGACCTCAAAGATCATCAAGTCCAATCCACTACCACAGACCTCAAGACTAGACCATGGCACCAAGTGCCACGTCCAAACCTGCCTTGAACACCTCCAGGGACGGTGACTCCACCACCTCCCTGGGCAGCCCATTCCAGTGGGGAATGACTCTCTCAGTGAAGAACTTTCTCCTCACCTCCAGCCTAAACCTCCCCTGGCACAGCTTGAGTCTGTGTCCTCTTGTTCTGGTGCTGGTTGCCTGAGAGAAGAAAGCAACCTCCTGCTGGCCACAACCACCCTTCAGGTAGTTGTAGACTACCTTCTTGCCTGGGGTACTTCTCTCATCTGCTTAGCTCATCGGATCATGCAATGGTTTCTATCCACCACTGGCCAGGCTGTATTCCAAGCCTAGCTCCTCGGACCTAGAGTCTGAGGAGTCCCACAACAGCGCAAGGAATACTCATGGACACTCAGTCAAATTGCTCTACTGTCTTGAGGAGGGGACATAAGGATTAAGAAGCCACTGTGAGCAGATCAGAGAAGAGCGAAGGAATGAAACACCACATGTGTGTGTCTGGATGCAGCAAATGATGGATCCTGCAAGGTCTCCAAGTCTCCATGGAAGCAGAGTCTGAGTCCATTGGGAGTGACCAACGTAACTGGGGAAGTTCACAGTGCTTACAGCTACCCTCACAAGTCGCCTGTAGATGCTGGCAGGGGACCTGGCATGGTTATATCCTCGTTCCCATTTCAAGGCTCCTGTATACAGATGAGCAGAATGTGGGACAGGATTTCTCTTGTGGTTCTTAAAATGCTGATTAGTTTAATTAACTTTTTCATGAAAGTAAAATAGGGAATAAATTTTAGCTCTATTCCTATGAGATCAGATTATTAATGGGTCTCACTAACTTAGATTTCTTCAAGCATCTCTTTCATATTGTCAGTATTTTGCTGATTTGATTACATAGTAAAAGGTGGCAGCACCATGACTGCTAATTAGGACTGAACTCTCAACTTATTAGCAGTCCACCTTTGTCTAGGCTTCATATTAGCAGAGAAATAAAAATAGACAAAGCATGTACAGCTGTGTTTACCTTAGATACTGATAATACTCTAGTTCATACATGTCTCCTTTAAAATCCTTTGGCATGAAAAATTGATAGGGAAAAAAAAAAGAATATAAAGAGATTCAGAAGTTCTGTTTCACTAGAAATAAAGTTTTATAACTCTACTGATCAGGAATGTCCTTGAGCTGAGAATTTTCGATGATATCATTAACAAGCTGTGGCATTACTTGTATGCTGGCATCAGCTATAAATTATGCTTTATGTACAGTCACTATATACTTCTCAAGGATTCAGGACCTCATCTGGGAGATTCCAGAGATATCAGCACCAATGCTTCAACAGGAGCTGAGGAGGTGCTGCAGCCTGCAATACTATGCTCACAAAACACAGTAATGAATGCTGAAATAATCATGAGGTAAGTACCTGGTAATTTCTCTTTCCTAGCCAAACTGCACATTACACATTAATTAGAGGTAAGCCACCTAAGCACAATTACTAAGCATTCTACAGAAACATGCAATTTCTATGCAGATTGTATTTGGCAAGAAAGCTCCACAAAGCTATGTTAGTCTGTGTCACCACATATGTGGACAGTGCAAACAAAGCTATTACGAAACCAAATAACCTTCCAAGAAAAATCAGTATTTTAATATTTAGTACTGCCACAAACTCACCTTCCAAGAATGCCAAAGCAGTTTAAAGCATGGAAAAGAGCAGATTAAGAAAGACACACAGCTAAATTTCTTTATCTGACACGCAGAATGCCTAAAGAAGCTAAATCTGGCTTCTCAGCAGTTGCTTCTGAATTTTACAACAAAATGGTAATGTTATTGTCCAGGTGGCAAAAATTCTGTTTTAGCAGCTGCATCGATTGCTCAAAACTCAAAAGCTGCGTTTTAACAGATTAACATTTCTCCATAATATTATCTTTGTAGCATGCAATTTGTTCCCAATGATAATTAGGTATTTAGAGACACACATAATTAGAAAGAAATGACTAGATGATTTTTCATTTGCTGAGAAATCTACTGTCAGGAAAGGAGATCCACTACGGGGATTAATATGATTCTGTTGCTAGGATTAGTGTCAGAAGGATATGAGAGATGTGGGTTAAACTATCTAGATGATAAAATGTTATCCCAATACAGATCTACACACAGTTTGCACGTGCATGATACTGGTTTTTTTTTTTTTCCTGCAACTGGAACAATTCTGTTCTTAACGTGCATTTGATAAGCGTGGGTACTGAGGGGAATATGTAAGACTTAGTAAAAGATGAACTGGATTTCCCCCCCTGCCTCCCCCCTATTAAATGGATCTTTCCTAGTGTAATTTGGGATAAGAGATAAACCATTCAAGGGACCATTAGTTCTAGAACACATTTGTTTCTTCTTTCTTTTTTCCACAGAGCGACTGCAGGGTTCTATTTCTGTTTGCTTTTGCTGCGGCATTGCCTGTCACTAAAATACATCTTTAACTGTATATCATTTTTCCTCTGGATTTTATTTACCATGTCACTCACCAACTAGCTTCATATAAGTACACCTCAAGCTATGGGAAAAGAGCATTCTCCACATTCACCACTAATATCATTCCATAGATTGAGCGGAGTGCTTTATGAGAGATGCTGCTATCATCCAAAGACAAATCACATCTATGACATATTCAGTCAGCTTTTACCCAGGGCTTAAAATCATACATCTACAGCACTAAAATGTTTAAGCTGGCCCTACAGCATCCATCTCCTGAGAAATTGATAGTTCTTTTGGGGCAGCAACAAAAATACCCCTCATTTCCTCAGTTCCAGGTGCATGTGCACACACATGCATGCCCCCCACCCTTACATGTGCATCCGGCAGAATCCACGCTCAGAACAACACATTGAAACGTATGCAAGTGGCAACATCAAACATTCAAACGTTGCAGCTGCTTCTACAAACATAGTTTTGTCCTTTCTTCTGTCCAGCCTGTGCAATGACTGCTGCAGGTGTTCTGCAGAAACACATGACAACCTTATTTTACTGAAGGCTGTTTCACAAGGCTGTCAGGGGAACTGAAAAGTGGCTGCATAGCCAAATGTGGCAAACCATTATTTCCAAGAACTTGGCTTTCCAATTTCAATGACTTCCTTTTAAAACAGCCTTTGAAACATTTTCTTCTGGTTTTTTGTTTGTTTTAAAGGAGAAGATTAGCTAATCTGCAACATTCTTCCCAAAGCCCTGCTACTTGCTGCTGGACCTATCAAGCTGTATCACACAACTCTTCAACTTTATGTTCAGGACCAAGTGTATGAATTGCCAATTGTACTCTTGAAAGGATATTTTCTAGGACCTTCCAGATGGGGCAAAATGTTAAGACAGGTATCTTTGTAGAGCAGAGAGCCTTGACTATGCCTGCTCTTTCCTCCCCACTGCTCCAGCACCTCACACACGTTACAGTGCAGCCTGCACTGTACAGCTGCTTTGGCAGCAATGTGAACCCAAATCTTTAATACTGTTTGAATCCACTCATTATTTTGGTGTGTTGCCATTTTTTCCCCTATGAAATGCAGCTAAAAGACAGTGATGTTCTGCAGTTTATGATTCCATTAAACTGGAATGAAATCAGCAAAGAAACAAACCAAAAGGCACATCTACAGTTCGTGAGGTTTTTTTTTTTCCCTTGACCAAATTTAAAAGTCTGCTGTAAGGAACAGAATTGTTAGAAATTGCCTTTGAAAGGAACCATATTTTTCTGCAAAGATCTTTCATTCCAATGTGCTGGGAACCTTAGCAGACAGCCCTAAGTTTGTCTAAATGTATGTTTCACATAGAACTACACAAGCACTTCACAAACAAGTTTATAAATATGATAAAATAGGCACTCCTGTGACATTAGCTGCATTTAAACTTGTTAATTCCTCCAAATAGCCAGCTGCAGATACAGGCAGCCTTACACATAGTTGCTAATGCCTTATACACAGTCTGACTGAATCACTAACAGCATTAGAAAACTTAGTGTCTAAGAAATTGGAATTGGAGCATAAGCACAAACAGCCTTGCTATTTACAATACTTGAAGTAACTCCCACAGCTAGATCAGAATGGCAAAATTCAGAGTACTGAGGTACTTCTGTCCATTTATCCTGAGCAGCTCAGTCAAGAACTGCAAATTGTGCCATTACACATCTCCAGTTGCTTCACTTCTACATAAATTACATTTAAAAGATCAACATCACAAAGCATTTTTTGGCCTTTCTTTCCACTTTGGAACTTTTTGGTCAAGTTTCACAAGTCTTTATGTAGAGCAAAACAAAACTCAGTATTGCAGCACTTATGTTATCAAGGTTCAATATTTAATGATGGATCATAGCAATACATCATTGAATGACATTGAGGTAAGATTTGTATGCAGAGATGGTATTGATCAGTTGATAAAGTTGGAAAACCACAAACTTCCTGTCTTTGGTTAAAGAGGCAGTGGGGGAAGACAGAGCTCTAAAATTACTTTTAAAGTAATTAAAGAAAGATCCCACATAAAGGACTGATCTGTTGGAAGGTAGCAAAGGGGAAAAGGATTTGGGGGTCCTAGTGGATGGGAGGTTGATCATGAACCAGCAGTGTGCTCTTGTGGCCAGGAGGGCTAATGCCATTCTGGGGTGTATTACAAGGGGTGTGGGTAGTAGGTCAAGAGAGGTTCTCCTGTCCCTCTACTCTGCTCTGGTGAGGCTGCATCTGAAGTCTAGTTCTGGGCCCNCCTTCCAAGCAGATCAAAACCCAAAACCCAGAACCCCTTTTCTTCTCCCAGCTGGGGTTGACCATGAGCCCCAGTGCTCTTTTGTGCCCTGCACTGTTAGGCTAGCTTGGATGGGCCAATCCCAAACTGCCTCCAGCTTTCAGTCAAGGCAGACAGGCTGTGATACTCCCCCACTGCTACCAGACAGGAGAGCGAATCTCCCTGGGAGGAGAGGGAAGGAAGAGAGAGAAGTGGGTTTGTTGCAAGCCTAAATAAAGTAAGGCAAAAGAATTACAGGAGTGAAAGAATCTCAGGATTACAATTTCCTGTCTATTCCATAGTCCTTAAAGACATAAGTCTCAACCTAGGACATTTTCCTAAACAGGAGACCTTCTCCAACGTTGAGATTTCTAAAGAGAGGGATCTCAAGGGTGTCAGACTCTCAAGGTCTGTGGTAATGGGTTGGACTTGATGATCTTTGAGGTCTCTTCCAACCTTGCTTATACTGTGATACTGTGTTAGGATTGAGATGACTAAGAATCATGACAATTTATACATGCAGATACAGGCACATGCATGCACAATTAAAATACACTAAAATGTCTCAATTTTTCTAAAACAGTAGAGGTTATCTGGGGTTTTTTTGCTTGGTTTTTTTTTTTTTTTTTTTTAGCAAAATGCATAGAATGAATAGGGCCACGAAGATGATCAGAGGGCTGCAGCAGCTCTCCTATGAGGACAGGCTGAGAGAGTTGGGGCTCTTCAGTCTGGAGATGAAAAGGCTTCCAGGAGACCTTAGAGTAGCCTTCCAGTATCTGAAGGGGGCCTACAGGAAGGCTGAGGAGGGACTATTGACAAGGTCTTGCAATGACAGGACAAGGGGCAATGGGTTTAAACTGGCAGAGGGGAGATTTAGACTGGATGTTAGGAGGAAGTTCTTTGCAGTGAGGGTGGTGAGACACTGGCACAGGTTGCCCAGGGAGGTTGTGGCTGCTCCCTCCCTGGAGCTGTTCGAGGCCAGGTTGGATGAGGCCTTGAGTGACCTGTACTAGTGGGAGGTGTCCCTGCCTATGGCAAGGGGTTAGAACTAGATGATCTTTGAGGTCCCTTCCAACCTTACCATTCTATGATTCTATGAATGACACTTATATGGAAATAATTTCTAAAGCATCTGCTTAAGACCACTTAAAACTTCACAACTCATTTTCCTGTTTGATAAAGAAATCCTTTATCTTATCTTTATCTTATACTTCATAACACATTCTCCAAAACCATGCACATGTAGGTATGTACAAAATAAAGCTGAACGTGTGGAAAGAAGAGCTAACTTACTAACACCAAATAATACTGCAAGATTCTTGCCTTACCATTAAAATACTAAATATAACTCCTTCCACAAACAAAGCACAATAAATTACATTTTCTCACATGTATAGGAATGTTTACTTGCAGCAACATCTACCTCCTAAGCAAGGTAGTAATTTTCTTGTCATTTCCAAGTAATATGTCATAACTTGCTCAATCTCTTGAATGTTACTTTCCATAATCACACCTTGAAGTGTCCTAAAAGTCTGAGGGAAGTCAGAATATTTCATGCTGTGATATCAACACAGCACTCTATATGCAGACAATGAATAATTAAAGTTGCTCATGAAAGAGTGGAATGTGTGGTTAAGGTTGACTTTATTTTCCTTTTCCCCTTCTGTTTTCTGTCATTCCTAAGGAGAAGCCATTATCCTGGAAGGTATTCTGACAGTGTCAGAATTTTCTTCCCAATTAACTGTTTTTGAATATTCAATTTGAAAAGCAAGCAAACAAACAAAGCTACTACTTTTAATCCTATTAGCACACCAATGTGCAACATCACAGCTACAAAAGCTGCCCTGTTGTATGATTTGATTTCATGCTGGCATTTCAGCTTACAAATGGAGTATTTAACTTTACAAGCTCATTTAACAATTCTCATGCAGACAGGGAGAGACCCAGGAAATTGATCTGGAGCATACCTGTCTGTCTTATGGAGCCAGGGTATGCACTGTGTGCAGTTCTGGAGCCACTGTGTGCAGNAATGGGTAATAAAATTGGTCTCAACTGTATCTAGAATGAAACAAGCTACAAGCAGCCCTGCAACCTCAATCAGGCTCATTTCTTTCCATTTCAACCTTACCAGTCTGGGACAGAAAATGGTATTACAGCACACTCAGAGTTTACAAGAGTAGCACATAACTAAGTAGACAAAATCAGCCAGCTCTTTAACTCATGACTGCTCAGCCATAAAATGAGCGTAATTCATAGACTTGCTTCCAAAATGATGAACAGAGAATCATAGAATGTAAGGTTGGAAGGGACCTCAAGGATCATCTAGTTCCAAGCCCCTGCCATAGGCAGGGACACGTCCCACCAGTACAGGTTACTCAATGCCTCCTCCAACCTGGCCTTGAACACCTCCAGTAAGATTGAATATCTCAAAGTAAGATTTCAGATGCAATACTGAGTAGTCTGCTCCTTTTTCTTTAAATGGAGATATATTCTACTACATAAATTGTTTGGCCTGAAACGCTGAAAATGTTTTGAACAGAAAGAAATGTTTCCTTTTCAAGCTCTGGCAGAAAAGCATTCCAATTAGAGTGGTAGATTTATGGTGTAAGTGGCATCCAAAAGCAAAGAAGATCAGAATGCACTTCATGAAGCAATGCCAGTGAGGTACCTCACTCCACTTTTTAATGCTATTTCATTTTCTAATACATGATTTCCTGAGAAATCAATATTCCATCCTCTTCTTTATACTGTGGAGAGTGCTTAGAACTACTGATTTGAAGGTGGGGCTTTTACTCAGAACTGACTTTTCAATGGGCCTCTTTGTACCACAATCCAAAAGCCACAAATAATACCTCCAAAAACCCCAACTACCAGTTAAGAGCTCATAAACTTCAAGTTATGCTCAGTTCAATCTTGCAAATACAAAGCAGGTTAAGTGCTCAGACATGGTCCTCCTCTTCAGGTGAAGATTATTACTACTACCATCTGATTATTATTTGGTGCTCTGTGACATGAATGTGGTATCTTTTTTTTCATTTTGTTCTACCAGAAAAATCATTACAAGAACCTCAATAACCCTTACTAACCTCCATATTTGCTGGCAATTTCTCTAGGAGCATGAAGGAATAAATGGGAAACAGCTCCCTTTAAAGTAAGGGACCAGACACATCGCTGAGCCCTGCTGGGAAAACTGCACCAATGTTTCCAGTACTCAGCTGAATAAACAAAGGAATCAACTCCCAGAGCAAAGAATCCAGCATTAAAATTCAAGCATGCAAGTTGATATCAAAAGAAAAATAATTAGAGAAAGTAAAGTCTCTCAACTTTTGTTTTCCAAAAGGGAGAAGCAAATGCATACAGTAGCTATTGCTTTAGGTAGGGGAATTTGAAGAGGAGAATGTAACAAGTACTTCTGTGACAAGTACTTTTGTCAAAAGCACTCAAGCAATGCAACTCAAGCTAAACAAGGCAGACCAGACACTGCAGGCAAAACATGGAACAAACACCAAAAGGAACATATAAGCTAGTTAGTTTGAGAGCTAACAGAAATTATTTGCTTTGTGCTTTCTTGGGACTTCTCTTGAGAGATTTGTATTTGAAAACTTAAACTGTTTTAATGGCCTTGGTATCATTATAATCATATAATTCCTCACATGGAAGAGGTTCTGGAAGTGGATCTCTAGATATAAAGGTGGCCATGGGAGCATAACTTACTACTGAAAGAGAAAGGTAATAAGTTCTCTCTGTTTATGGTGCATTTAGAATCATAGAATGGTTTAGGTTGGAAGGGACCTCAAAGATCATCTAGTTCCAACCCCCTGCCATAGGCAGGGACACCTCCCACTAGTACAGGTCGCTTAAAGACTTGTCCAACCTGGCCTTGAACACCTTCAGAGAGGGAGCAGCCACAACCTCCCTGGACAACCTGTGCCAGTGTCTCACCAAAGAACTTCTTCCTAACATCCAGTTTCAATCTCCACTCTGCCAGTTCAAATGTCCCTTCTGCCAGTTTAAACCCATTACTCTTCATCTTGTCATTACAAGACCTTGTCAATAGACCCTTCCCAGCCCTCCTGCAGCCTCCTTCAGATACTGGAAGGCCACTCCAAGGTCTCCTGGAAGCCTTCTCTTCTCCAGGCTGTAGAGCCCCAACTCTCTCAGCCTGTCCTCATAGCAGAGCTGCTCCAGCCCTCTGAGCATCTTTGTGGCCTTGCTCCAACAGTTCGATGTCCTTCTTGTGTTGAGGGATCCAGAACTGCACACAGTACTCCAGGTGAGGCCTCAGGAGAGCAAAGGGGAAAAGTCACCTCCCTTGCCCTGCTGGCAACGCTGCTCTTTAACTCTTTCCACACAGGGTGCAGTGTGCAAGCACACATCTTTTGATTTGAATTAAATTTACTAAGAGCATGCATGTCCAGATTTCATTCATGCTATTTTTGTGCTGCTGGTAAATGTGCAAGTGAACAAAAATTGTGCTGCTATTATAATTCTGTTTCATGCTTTAGTCAACTATAGGAGGCATGGTTGAAGGGACATCAGCTTTTACTAGAATGCTTGAAATAATCCAGAAAATTATGTGCCTATATTTAGAAAATGAGCTTGGGATATAATTTCATAATTTTCATCTGCCTAGATACCTTCCAATCAGTGGAAGCACTGATTTGATGAAGAACCTACTCTTTTCATTTGGACAGACTCACTACCAACTCAGGCCTGAGATTCAGAATTTCACTGTGGCTATGGATTTCTGTCCATAGCTTGTAAGGTTCACTCTGCTGCACTGCAGATGTTTAGTCAGCCCTATAGGAATAGAAGCATTTGGTTCATTACAGGACATAAAAGTGTAGAATATAGAATCATAGAATGGTAAGGTTGGAAGGGACCTCAAGGATCAGCTAGTTCCAACCACTTGCCATAGGCAGGGACACCTCCCACTAGTACAGCTCACTCAAGGCCTCCTCCAAGCTGACCTTGAACACCTCCAGGGAGGGAGCAGCCACAACCTCCCTGGGCAACCTGTGCCAGTGTCTCACCACCCTCATTGCAAAGAACTTCCTCCTAACATCCAGTCTAAATCTCCCCTCTGCCAGTT
>WBNM01035481.1:3968-24358 GCA_013399055.1 Ramphastos sulfuratus
TTGGAAGGGACCTCAAAGATCATCTAGTTCCAACCCCCTGCCATAGGCAGGGACACCTCCCACTAGTACAGGTCACTGAAGGCCTTGTCCAACCTGGCCTTGAACACCTCCAGGGAGGGAGCAGCCACAACCTCCCTGAGCAACCTGTGCCAGTGCCTCACCACCCTCACTGCAAAGAACTTCCTCCTAACATCCAGTTTAAACCTCCCCTCTGCCAGTTTAAACCCATTGCCCCTTGTCTTGTCATTACAAGACCTTGTAAATAGTCCCTCCCCAGCCTTCCTGTAGGCCCCCTTCAGATATTGGAAGGCTACTTTAAGGTCTCCTCAAAGCCTTCTCTTCTCCAGGCTGAAGGGCCCCAACTCTTGTAGCCTGTCCTCATAGGAGAGCTGCTCCAGTCCTCTGATCATCTTTGTACTGTTTTAATTGCCACTATTATATAATCCAGAAATATTAATCATAATTAGGTTAAATTCTTATCTCCTTAAGACTGTAATAAACAGGTAATTCTTCCCATCCATCTTCTGGTTTCCTTGCAAAAAGAGGTGTCAGGGCTTCTTCAATCCACCATGAAACTAATTCTCTGGTTTTCAGCTCCTCAAAAGGAGTAAAAAATTTTACTTCTTAGGTGGACTGGGCCTTTCTTCAGAGATATCTTTCTCACTTTCAGAAAAAGGAATTAAAACAATTAAACTCCTAATTTAGGCAGTTTAAAAAAAAAGAAGTTGAAGTTGACTGAAATGAATCCAGGCTCCAGTTCACTGGTAGGATTTAGCCAAAGTTGATGGGGAAGAGAAACCAGCTGTTCATACCTGCTCTAGATACCCTTCTTTACCCATCAGTGTCAGCAAAGTTCCTGTTACCATTTCCCTGGCAGCACCATGGCATCTGGTTTGTTGTAACACTTAGTGCTGCTCTCACCAGGTACACTGGACCTCTGCTTTGCACAGGAACTCGATGTGAGCTGATGATGCCTGTGTCTCTGCCACTCTTTTTCACATCTTCCAAAGGACTGGGAGCTTTTGTAGAGGCACAATCAGTCTTGTGCTTCCTTTATCTCCAGCTAAGTCTCACTCAGCAGCCATGAGGAAGTTGCAATAGATGGTCCAGCAGGGGTGGTTATTGAGAGGCTGCTGCTGACAGAAGCACAGCTAGCTCTGAGGCTTCTAAGTCATCCCTCCCCTTTCTTCTATCCCCTTCAGATCAGGGTGTTTAAGTATTATTGCCCAAAGATTCAATCCATTCTCCCTATTTCCTTCCTCTCCTGGTCTATAAAAGATAGCAAACTGTTGTTACTTTCTTGGGTTAATTCTGCTTAGAAAGAAGTCTTTTATCTGATGTTAAAATGTTAATACACATCCCGATTCTATCACTCACTTTTCCTTGGGAAAAAAAATGCATTTTGGTTACTCAATATTTTTATTTTGGTTATTGAAAATTTTTTAAATCCCTTTCTTCTGTTCCATGACTGTGCTGAAAATTCTCAATGAGGAAAACACTATGAAAGGTGACTAAAAAGGAAAGGAATTGACCTGCTTACTTTTGCTGCATACATTAAAAAAAAAAATTACTTTGGATTTTCTTGTCCAATTTCTCCTTTCTCCTTGTGCCAAAAATAAATCAATAAATATATAAATTAATTCCCCTTCTTATCATAGAATCATAGAATGGTAAGGTTGGAAGGGACCTCGAGGATCATCTAGTTCCAACCCCCTGCCATAGGCAGGGACACCTCCCACTAGTACAGGTCACTCAAGGTCTCATCCAACCTGGCCTTGAACGCCTCCAAGGAAGGAGCAGCCACAACCTCCCTGGGCAACCTGTTCCAGTGCCTCACCACCCTCANTACACTTGGCCTTGTTGAATTTCGTGAGATTGGCTTGGGCCCACCTCTCCAACCTGTCCAGGTCCCTCTGGGTGTCATCCCTGCCCTCTAGCAAGTTTTATCTGAATGTAGCTTCTTCCAGTTTGAAACCATTACCCCTCATTCTACTGCTATGTTCTTTCACTAAAGGTCCCTCTCTAGCTGTCCTGCAGACCCCTTTCAAATATTGGAAGGCTGCTATAAGGTCTTCCCAGACCCTTCTCATCTTCAGGCTAAAGAACCCCAGCTGCCTCAAGAGTGTCTTCATGGGGAAGGTCATCCAGCCCCCTGATTCTCTTCATGTCCCTCCTCTGGACCTGCTCTAACAGTTCTATGTCCTTCTTGTGGCCTCCACAGCTGGACACTGTTCCAGGTGGGAGTCTCATGTGAGTAATGTAGAGTAGAGAGGGAGAACCACTTTGCTTGCCCTACTGGCCATGCTTCTTTTGATGCAGCCCAGGATTCAGTTGACTTTCTTGTCTGCAGCACACAATGCCAACTCATGTTGAACTTCTCTTCAACCAGCACCTTCAAGTCATTTTCCTCCACAGAAAAGGCCCCCATTTGCTACTGGAAACATGTGGTAGCCATAATGCAGATTTCCTTTGAGTTGTTATTTTATTTTGTAATCTCAGCCAGTGGATCTGAACTGTTCCCTGTTTCAGTTGTAGAAATCCTGACTTTTTGAGAACAAAGAATTTCAGTGTACTTTGGTTGACTTATGTTAAAGCAAAGGTGAATAGCTTGAATTTCATACTTCATCTAGCTCAGAATTTACCATAAACTCCAAGGCTCAAATGGCATTAGGACATAAAAGAAAATACTCGAAATGTAAAAAAGCAGAGCCAGTAAGAACAACATTTTTATGCCTAACTTCACAAATCTAATAGTTAGAATCATAGAATCATAGAATGGTAAGGTTGGAAGGGACCTCACGGATCATCTAGTTCCAAGCCCCTGTCATAGGCCGGGACACCTCCCACTAGCACAGGTCACTCAAGGCCTCGTCCAACCTGGCCTTGAACACCTCCAGGGAGGGAGCAGCCACAACCTCCCTGGGAAACCTGTACCAGTGTCTTACCACCCTCACTGTAAAGAACTTCCTCCTAACATCCAGTTTCAATCTCCCTTCTGCCAGTTTAAACTCATTGCCCCTTGTCCTGTCATTGCAATGACCTTGTAAATAGTCCCTCCCCAGCCTTCCTGTAGGCCCCCTTCAGATACTGGAAGGCTACGATGAAGTTTCCTTGAAGCCTTCTCTTCTCCAGTTCATGTCAAAATGTTTTCTGTGTTGACAGTAGATGTCCAAACCCCAAAAATTCCTGAAAGAATAATCTATAGGTCTTCGTGCTGACCCACAAGAATGTCTAATAATGGATTTTCAAGCCAATACTTTTTTTTCAGTACAAAAGTGGTGAATGCCCATGGACCAAATTGTACTCTTTCATTCTTCAACTGAGGTAACAATAAAGGAAAATTACTCTGTTGTGTGGGGCAAAATGTTTCCTCTGGTAGAGTGTTTGCAAGCTGTTTTTAAAGTGGTGAGGAAGTTGTAATACCATATCAAGATGTGATGACAGCTGGGGACATTCTATTTGTGTTGTTCTCCAGGTCGTCGTTGTATTTTGGATGTTACAGGCAAGTACATGAAGTCATGCACAAAATAAAGGTGGAACTGGTATTCATGTAAGTAGAGTTTTCATCTGTTCTTAGTGCACTAGCTCCTTAAAATTCAAGTGACACAAGTACCAACACATTCTTTCATGACAGCCATCAAGTCACAAAGATAGTGCCTTTAAAAAAGTGGTGACTCATGTCCAAGAGCTTCTCATAGCAGATAAGAAAATAGTCACTTCTTAATGTGGATAGAATTCCAAGTGGGTTTGTTTTTATTGCTTTTTGATTTCCAAGACTCTTGTGTGATTCCATAATGCACCAAACCAAGGAAACAATTCCACAATCAAAAAAAAAAAAAAGAAGCTACAATACACATAGTACTGTTAAGCTTTAGGGACAGTGGATGAGAAGCAGGAAGAAAACACTTTGAAATGAATCCAATGTCATGTCATTGAAAACTTGAACTGCAAAGACTAACTTTTTATTTTTATTTTTTTCACTTTTTTTCCCCCATCTACAGTGATTTACAAAGCTTCAAATGTCCACAAATCTACTAAGCCAGACCATTTAAAGAATCTGAATAAGCTTGCACGGTTTTAAGCTCTCTGACTTTGAATATTAGCTTTGAAGTCATGCCAAAAACTGAGTGCAGCAGAGCTGCTTTAGAACTGAATTCCTGACACTGGAATTAGTGTTGGGTGTGTGACATGCCTAATGATAATCTTGACCATGCTTGTTGTAGACAGCCATCACACATGGTGCCTCTGAGTCAATAATTCTCCTAAGATAAGATGTGGAGCATCTTGGGGTTGGTTTGGTTTTATTTATTTATTTTTTTTTTGTTATTACAGACTGGTGTTTTGGACACTGTCCATCCTGCAGAGACAGCTTGCCTGATGACACATGGCATTTTTCCACAGGACAGAAAGATTGTTCATACATTCCTTTAATTAGCTCCTGGTGAAAATGTTTAGCAGGAGATTAATTTAAAAAAAAAAAAAAAGTTCAAATACCTGAGATATAGGCTATGGCCACAACTAATCTTATTCTTAAGTTTCTCACATTTCTAAGTTTGTTATAGCTTCAGAATTTTATTTACAGAAAAGCTTAATATTTGTATCAGTGCACACATAGTGATGGTGTAGAAGTAAGTCAGAGTCAGCAGGCTGCTTTATCTGTGTAACAGCTCTCATGTATCATGGAATCACTTTTTGTTCTCTCAGCTGCACTGAATCACAGAATTAACCAGGTTGGAAAAGACCTCCAAGATCATTGAGTCCAACCCATCACCTAACACCTTCTAATTAACTAAACCATGGTACTAATTGCCCCATCCAGTCTCCTCTTAAGCACCTCCATGGATGGTGACTCCATCACCTCCCCAGGCAGCCCATTCCAATGTCAATCACTCTTACTGGGAAGAACTTCCTAATATCCAGCCTAAACCTGCTCTGGTGCAGCTTGAGACTGTGTCCTCTCATTCTGTCACTGGTTGCCTGGGAGAAGAGACCAACCCCACCTGGCTGCAACCTCCCTTCAGATAATTGTAGGGAGCACTAAGGTCTCCCCTGAGCCTCCTCTTCTCCAGACTGAACAACCCCAGCTCCCTCAAATGCTCCCCATAGGACCATGCTCCAGCCCCCTCAAAGTCTATGAAGAGTATATGCTTCTATTACTGATGACTGTTGAAACAAGAGTGTGTCAGAGGGAAAAGAAAATTAGACATAGAGATTTTTTTTTCTAAAACACAGTGACACATATGTCACTGTCTTCCTAACAAAATACTCCTCTCCTGCACTGGGAAAGGTGAACACCAGCATTTTCATTGGGTTTAGTGGAGGAGAATCCAGCTCTAGGTTCCCAGAAAAAGAAATATGCCTTTCACTCAAACATTAGTCACTATGAAAGAACAGATAATTCATTTGAAATATTGAACTCTGAAAATGCATCCTTCTTCCTGGCTAGATGATTTTATTTAACTTTTATGACGTGATTAGTCATTCTATCATGATGCAGCACAATGTAGCTGAGCACACCAGGCATTTCAGATAAGAGCTTCCTTGCAGATACAGATGTTGGCAATGATTTTGAAGCACATTCTGTCATGAATGCAGGAATAGATGAGGCAAGCAAGGCAAATATTGAAAGGTGGTGTATTCCATACAGTATAGATCCTAAATATGAATTTTCTTGTATCATATCATGAGCTGGCAGTGTGCTCACACAGCCCAGACAGCAACTGAGTCCTGNTCCTATCTCCAAAAAGAGTAGAAATGAAAACAAGCCATGATGTAAACTTTAAACTCATGATCTTTTTTTTTTTTTTTTTTGAGATGATTGACAATTATAATTCTAAGTTTCTGTATTTCTATGGAAATTGTGTCTGTGACTTCATTTACAGAGTTTACACATTTTGAAGCTATTTCTTCTTTTGCAAAGAATGAATGAATGCAGCACGTGATATAAATTAATTTTGGAGAAAAAAAGAGAGAGAAAAAAAAGGGAGGAAAAAAAAGAGAGAAAAAAAAAAGAGAGGGAAAAAAAAAAAAGACAAGGGGGAATAAAACCCCTCTATATTTTAACCACAAAAAGCTCTACTGAAAATAATAACCCAATATATAAATGTCTGTGTGAGGTGAACCCAGGCAACCAGTGATGAGATGAGAAGACAGAGTCTCAAGCTGTGTCAGGGGAGGTTTATATCCTGTGATAGGATAAGGAGCAATGGATATAAACTGCAGCACAGGAGGTTCCACCTCAACACAAGGGGGAACTTCTTTACTGCAAGGGTCACAGAGACTGCTGGAACAGGCTCCCCAGAGAGGTTGTGGGGTCTCCTTCTCTGGAGACTTTCAAGACAATCTGGATGCATTCCTCTGTGACCTGAGCTAGATTGTATGGTCCTGCATACAATCTAGGGGGGCTGGATTTGATGATCTCTTTGGGTCCCTTCCAACCCCTGACATCCTGTGAGCCTGTGATATGCATGTATATTGTTTGTGAAATATGCCAATAAATATTAACTTGAAATGTAGTAATTGCTACGATTTGCTCTGGTTGTAGCTGGTGTATTGCAGCAGAGTATTTGTGTCTTGAATAAGAATGATTTGTTTCCAGTTGCCCACTTAAGTAAGAAAGGAAGTAGTATCATATTAACAGGTTTTGGGTTTTTTTCTACAATTGTAAATCTTAACCTCTATGCTTTTGCTCTAACAAACATTGCAGGGATTCATATGTTTTAGTTTTAATTTGTTGTGTACTACTGCTTTACGTGGCCTTCTACCTGCATTAATAAATCATTATTTTCAAACAAAGCATTGGTTAAAGGAGTCATAGTAAAGTTGTAGCTCTTATGGTGGCCAAAGGATACAGGCAAGACAGATTACAAAGGGAGAGAGATTGTCTCTTAGGAGATGTGTTTAAAATATGTTTTGAATTCATATGACACTGATGGAGTCATGGGAAGTAAAAATAATTTTATAAAGGTATGGTTCAATGTAACTGAGTAGGTAAGTAGCCACTTCTTAAGCAAAGGAAGTCTCTCACTTCACTCTAATCCAGCTGCAAATAGTTTTTCTTTAAACTATTAGGTTGCGGTACAGAGAGAGGGTTTAACTTTAGGAAAAAATGTGTTTATGTAAAGAAAACTTTCTTGCAGATTTTTGCTCATTTTGAATTTCACAGTAAAAAGGTTCTGTCTTTTATTGCCACTTCTGTGGAATTGTTTAGTCTCTAAACAATTGTAGGATGAAAATCCTGGCTCTGCTGAAGTGATACCTCACACCGACTTCATTGCGATCAGGAGGTGGCCGCTGATTTATATGTGTGAGATGAAACTCAAGCCTCAAGACACTGTCTGAAATGACAAACCAAAATCGAACAGCTTTGCTTAGGCCCAGCTACCCACAGATCTGTTCACTCTTCTGAGCCTCACACAGAAATGCCAAATGTCAGCCACTTCATACGCTGCCATTTAGAGGGTCTAGCGTACTCTGTTTCAAAAATCGTCCTTCAGAGTGGAAAAACTGAACTGAGAGCTCAGCCAGCTTCCTTCTTTGTGAGAGTCATGTAATGACTTCATGTCAGCTTCCTACATGCACATTAAATAAAAGGAGAATCTAATTAGAAGTTACCATGGATTAAGAAATCTGCATCCAGCACCTCTGTTTGGGTGACCTGACTCTGTAGATCTTCCTCTGGCTGGGGATTTGCAGTCACGAAATAAGCAGAGAAACAAATTTTCATTGACTGCAGAAAAAGAAAAATGCTCTGTTTGACCTTGAATTTTCTTGACATGACAAGGCAGATTTTTTTTCCAGGGGAATACAGGTTTTTTTTTTCAGTGAAACGTGGAACTCCTGAAGTTTTTACCAAAGATTAGTGCATATGTTAAGTTGTGACATGGATTCATGCATATATATGCAAGGAAGGTTTGCTAAGCAGGCAGCATCTAAAGATAAGCTATTTCTTAAAACTTGTTTGATATATTTTGTAGAATCCTCAGTGGGATTATGTTTTTCTCCATACATTATTTCTTCTTATTCTGCTTATACCATAGCATTTGTGTTCCTTCCATTCTAACTGCATTTAGAATGTGCAAATAATGCACAGAGTGCATTATTTCAGTGTTCTCTCTTTACAGCTGGATGTCCTCAGGCCACAATTTTACATTTTAGGGGAAAACCAGACCAAAATAAAATAAAATCAAGAAACCCCAATGCCAAAATTGATTCTTCTCAGATTGTTTGGGGTATAGGAAATCTCTTTGCTTAATGTTGATGGTAGGATGGAATCCTACTCCTACACACTGCTGCAATCTGAATAAAACTCAATGATTTTTTTCATAGGAAATAACTTTAGGCACTTTTGAAATAGAATAAGTAAATGTACATTCTATGGGTGTGTAAATGAAGTCTTTATCTTGTCTGAAGGGCTTATGCTTTGTTTCATCAGTCTATAATCTGGTATTCTTGGAATGCAAATTACTGTACAAATATTTATGTTAAAATGTTTACAAATATTTATGGTAAATGTTTGTAAATGGCTCTGTTAAATATTTACAACTATTCATAAGTGTTTGCAAATATCTCTATTAAAGATTTGCAACTATTTATGCTAATAGTTTTCAAATAGCTGTTAAAATATGCAAATATTTATGTTAAATGCCTACAAATAGCTCTGTTAAATATTAGCAAATATTTATGTTAAATATCTACAAATATCTCTCTTAAATATTAGCAAATATTTATGTTAAATATCTACAAATATCTCTGTTAAATAGTTGCAAATATTTATGCTAAACATTTACAAATATCTGTTAAATATGCAACTATTTATGTTAAATGTCTTCAAATGTCTCTGTTGAATATTTGTAAATATTTATATTAAGTGTTTACAACCATCTCTGATAAATATTTGCAAATATTTATGTTAAATATCTACAAATATCTCTGATAAATATGCAAACATATATGTTAAATGTCTACCAATATCTCTGTTAAATATTTGCAAATATTTATGTTAAATATCTACAAATATCTCTGATAAATATGCAAACATATATGTTAAATGTCTACCAATATCTCTGTTAAATATTTGCAAATATTTATGTTAAATGGTTACAAATATCTCTGTTAAATATTTACTGGGTTAATAGTTAAGGCACTATGTCACCAAAAAACAAAACAAACACAAAAAAATTCTTCCAGATTACTTTTATGATTTTTGGGCTTAACTTTTTGTTCATTTGTTTGTTTGTTTTCTAGAATTGGTAACACAGAGAGAGGAACAAAATGAAGAATAAGCTTCACATTTTAGCCCTTTTAAACTTCTAGATGGATCTTTTTTCTCTTGTTACTTTCCACAGGCTTTTAAATAGCTGAAGGTATATCAGACATCAAGCACCAACCTTTAGCTTTGCAGAGATATAAACCTATGAAAAAAAAAAAAATCAGTTTTTGTTTGAGACTCAAAACCCAAAGGTGCTAGAAATTACTCCCATTCCTGTATTATTGTGCAGACAGACAAAAGATTTCTATCAAAGCCAACAAAAAAGTAGGTAATCCACTTTCAAGTTTTGAATTAAATCCCCCTGAGATCCAGTAGCTTTAGAAAGTGTTGGGTTTGTGTTTTTTTTCTTAAAGTACATTTAAAACAAGGGGAAAAAAATATATATCATAGACTGAGAAGTGTGAAGGACTTTTCACTTCTCTTTTAAAGCACTTGTTTAATTGATTTTTTGTTGTTATTGTTGTTGTAAATGGAATTTTTTTCCTCTTGACAACAGCTGCTGTGATTTGTTTTGGGTTTTTTTTGTTTTGTTTTGGGTTGGTTTTTTTTTTTGGTAGAGTCTGGTAAGCATCAGTGCTCCAAATGAGCCTGAGTCTCAGGAGGAGGAAGTAGAGAATCAGAAGGAGCATTGTGCCTCTTTTGTCACTATTCTGTTAGCAGACTTGAGTTAATGTATGCCTGCCTCTCAGGCAAAGAAGCTTGGCAACTTGTCCTTATTTGAAACCATAATACACCACTGGCTCAATTTTGTGAGAATCAGTCTGCTCAGCTGTGGAAACAGACATATTGTTGGGTTGTTTCTTTTTTTTTCTGTTGTGTGATACATGCTTCGAGTTATCACCATAAGCCCAGTACTTGGATGACAGGATTTTAAATGTCAGGAAATAAATGAAAATATCAACAGTTTGGCAATAGGAAGATTTCTGTTTAATGGGAACCTGACTTTCTGAGNAAGATATTTGCAGTATTTAAGGAGATACTTTGTAAAACTTTCTTATTGAAATGTTGTCCTGGTTTCCCTCTTTTGCTTGCCCCGCGTCCCTCAACGTTCACACATATACACACTCTTACTTATTCACTCTTAAATAAATAAACACTATCCCCTTTTAGAATTAAATTGATTTCATCCCAGAGTTTCTGCTGAAATCCAACTACTCCTCATTTGGAGTACTTCATCCTGATGCCTTATCTTAAAGCAGCATGTCTCTGAAAAGCAATTTATTATGTTTACAATAAAATATGCAGGCAGGTAGTAGCTCTCTTTTCAGTGGGACATCAGAGAATGGTTAGCCAGGAGAGCTTGTAGGAGTTTATGTTGTAACTAGTAGGGAAAGGAGGGGGGAAAAAAATAGTAATAAGGACATTTGTGAATGATTGGTTAGTAAGATCTTAGAGAAAAGAGGACAGGGACAGTTTGAGCAACATGTAGCCAGTAAGTAAGGTGAATGGCAATGCAGAGTTTTGCATAGGAAAGGCATTCCCCTATGGAAGGATTTGCTTCTGTTTCCACTACAGTCAACAGGAAAATGTGAAAGTATCTGTTACCTTCGTTGGACATAGGCCTATGGACACCTTTCCATGCATGGGGATGAAAAGACTTCTGTTCCCCAAACAGGTTATCTGCCATGCTTTTTTTCCATGGGAATGACAGTGCAGCAGTCTTCACTGTGGGTGTAAGTGCACATGCATGTGTTTATCTGTGAATAAACACATTCAAACAGTATGCACACATCAGACAGNCTGTTGTGTGATACATGCTTCGAGTTATCACCATAAGCCCAGTACTTGGATGACAGGATTTTAAATGTCAGGAAATAAATGAAAATATCAACAGTTTGGCAATAGGAAGATTTCTGTTTAATGGGAACCTGACTTTCTGAGAGTCTTTTTGTGAGCTTCTCCCTAGAACCTAATCTGTGCAGATTTATTTTAAATTGAAAAACAACAGCAGATTTGAGTTTGCCTGTGTGTGTGCATTTCATTGAGGAAGAAGCAGAGAACTGTGTGTTGTTATGTGTGCAGAGAGAGAGATATTTAAGAGATCAAATTTATTTCACAATTCAGTTTGCAAGATTAATGCAAAACAGAAAGTAACAAAACAAAAAATAGCAAAAGATGAAGGCAAAACAAAAAGTAACAAAATAAAAACAGCAAAAGATGAAGGCAAAAAAAAAGGTGACAAAATAAAAATAGCAAAAGATGAAGGCAAACCAAAAAGTAACAAAATAAAAACAGCAAAAGATGAAGGCAAAACAAAAAGTGACAAAATAAAAATAGCAAAAGATGAAGGCAAAACAGAAAGTAACAAAATAAAAATAGCAAAAGATGAAGGCAAAACAGAAAGTAACAAAATAAAAATAGCAAAAGATGAAGGCAAAACAGAAAGTAACAAAATAAAAATAGCAAAAGATGAAGAAAAAAAAAAAAACAAACAAAAAAAGTAAGATATTTGCAGTATTTAAGGAGATACTTTGTAAAACTTTCTTATTGAAATGTTGTCCTGGTTTCCCTCTTTTGCTTGCCCCGCGTCCCTCAACGTTCACACATATACACACTCTTACTTATTCACTCTTAAATAAATAAACACTATCCCCTTTTAGAATTAAATTGATTTCATCCCAGAGTTTCTGCTGAAATCCAACTACTCCTCATTTGGAGTACTTCATCCTGATGCCTTATCTTAAAGCAGCATGTCTCTGAAAAGCAATTTATTATGTTTACAATAAAATATGCAGGCAGGTAGTAGCTCTCTTTTCAGTGGGACATCAGAGAATGGTTAGCCAGGAGAGCTTGTAGGAGTTTATGTTGTAACTAGTAGGGAAAGGAGGGGGGAAAAAAATAGTAATAAGGACATTTGTGAATGATTGGTTAGTAAGATCTTAGAGAAAAGAGGACAGGGACAGTTTGAGCAACATGTAGCCAGTAAGTAAGGTGAATGGCAATGCAGAGTTTTGCATAGGAAAGGCATTCCCCTATGGAAGGATTTGCTTCTGTTTCCACTACAGTCAACAGGAAAATGTGAAAGTATCTGTTACCTTCGTTGGACATAGGCCTATGGACACCTTTCCATGCATGGGGATGAAAAGACTTCTGTTCCCCAAACAGGTTATCTGCCATGCTTTTTTTCCATGGGAATGACAGTGCAGCAGTCTTCACTGTGGGTGTAAGTGCACATGCATGTGTTTATCTGTGAATAAACACATTCAAACAGTATGCACACATCAGACAGCAGTGCAAGCAATGCTGAAACTGAGTGCAGCACAGACATTCCTTACCTTCATTGTTTATTCTGAGTTTGAAGCAAATCTATTGTAGTATTCTCTTCACCCATCCTCATCCTTACTCCGCTGTAATACGGAGCGGTGAAGCTCAGTGTTGATAGATTCTTAGTGTGTTTTTGAAAAGATTAATGCTTATCAATGAACTCCATATGAAAGATTTCCTTTCAAACAACATCTTAGGTTCACTGATTCAGGGTAAAGCATGAGCTTGTATCATAAAGGTTGCAGTTAACACTGTATGTGACTGCCAAGCCCCTGGTTTAATATAAATTGAATTAGGTCCTATTTATTTTTTCCTATTAGAGAAATGTAAGATTGGTCACCACCAAAGTAAGAAGCTTTTTAACCTGTAACTTAGCCACTGACAAAGATTAGTCTCCTGGAAGGGTTCTTCACATTGAGCACCTAACTGATAAGGAATTAATTTATTTTATCTGTAAAATACATTAAAAAGTGTGATGTGGCTAGAGTTCAACAAGGACTAAGTATTTGGCTCCGAGGTAATGGAGGGCACCCCTCTCCATCTGGAGTAAAGAGTTCTTAGCCCTCCCTGGGGGCTGGGTTGTACAGGCAATCCAGTTCAAACTGGAGAAGGAGCAGGCTCTTTTCTCAAACAAAGCTTTCTGGTTCAAGATCTTTCTTCTGTTCTACAAAGGGCTGAAGTCTAAATCCCACTGCTGACAGGCTGGAGTTGAGTCCCAGTGTGAGTGTCTTCTCGCCTAATTAGATATTTGAAAGTGAGACATTCAGATCTGAACTAATCTATCTAGCTTCCCTTTGTAGTTAGTGGTAAGAGGATGGGGGCTTCTGCTGATTATCCCAGACAGCTATTCTAGGAGGTATCTCTGGATGTGTCTATTTCTCTATGGATTATAAAGTCAGCCTAAGGTGACTTCAGTATTATAAATGGAGCCTTTGGTTGTCTGAGTTAAGAGAGATGAATCCCTCTCCAAGTCTCTAAATTTAATGACAAAGTACCCTAATAGAGTAAGTCTTGGTTAAAGCTAAGTTAAAAAAAAAAAACAACCAAACAACAACAACAAAAACAAAACAAAACAAACCCCAAACAAACACAAAACAACTTTGAAATATTCACTTGGGAAAAAAAATAAAATAAAAGAAGGAAATATTTTCTTACCAACTGATTATGTCTTAGAAAGCTGGAGTGTCAGCCCAGTACACGTTCTAATGAATATGCAGGTCAGGAAGTATAACACAAGCAGGAGACTGTGACAAAGGGAACCCAATATGCTTAAGTCTGTGGGTGCCCACAAATCAAATCCAGTAAAACAAAGATGATGTTCTAAAGACTGAACTTAGTTGTAAAGGGTGCTTTTGCTCCTTATTTTACTAGATAGCCTAGATTTTAGAGGTGGGAGTGGTATTATTAATTTTTTCCAGCTCTGCTGATAGTAAGGTTTGAGTGAGACATCAACGGCTGCTGCACTGCCAAGAATGTCAAGATTCTGCCACTATTTAGGGCAGAAGTTAAAGTGCTTATCCTTGGGAGGTTTATACTACTAGGAGATTTAGGAACTACAAGGGAGTATGTTGTGCTTTTGAAATTCTAGCACTAAAAAGCAAGTTTGTGATTAAACAGATGGGCACCTAGAGCTCCAAAGACCACCTGAACTTGTGGCATTTCAGCAAAAGACTCCATCATACAGGAACTGCAACTGTAGATTTAGCCCAATGAGAAACACACGTTTTGGTTTTGGTTTGTTTTGGTTTTGGTTTGTTTTGGTTTTTGGGGTTTTTTTTTTGTTCGTTCTTTATGGGTTTGTTGTTGTTATTGTTTTTTATTCATGTTTGGTGTGCAGGACTCCCCCACAGGGTGAAAATGTTGTGTTGATTCCTAGCACAAACCTAAATTCCTTACAGTCACTGAGCAAACTTTCTGCTCTTCTTCAGCTTTTACACTGCAGGCAGCTCTGTGAGGTCTAAGGATAGTATTGTCTAACTGCAGTCCTCAAATATCAAGAGCCTCATCATAGGTTTTCAAACAGATATGCTCTGCAGTTAGTGGAGACAGAGGGGGCCCTGCAGAAAGCAATTCATCTAGCTAGTTAAATACTTAATCTCTAGATAGGTGTCTAAATGAGGTGGATGAATCACCCCTTGGAGAGCTTATTTCTTTCCACTCAACCACAGAGGAAGCCTAGGTATGAGCTTAGACCTTCCAGTGCCTTAAGAACAGAAGAAATTGAATGCACTCAGCTTGTCCAGCATCTATGCAGCCTCTCATGTTGGCTGTTTCTCATTGGTTTTGGTTTGAGTTTGGGTTTTTTTTATTATTTGTTTTTGGTTTAGACTTTTTGGGGGTTTTTTTGTTTGTTTTACCTTTTGCTGGTTTTGTTTGTTCTACCTTTTGCTGTTTTTGTTCGTTCTACCTTTTGCTGTTTTTGTTTGTTCATTTGTTTTTGTTGCTGTTGTTTCTTTGGGTTTTTGGGGGAGGGATTGGTTGTTTGTTGGTTTGTTTTTGGTTTGTTTTGACTTTTTTTGTGAAGACATTTTGTTTGGTTTTGGGAGAAAGATGGAGAATGGGATTACAATTGGTTTTGGTTGGTTTTTTTTTTTTTTTCCCTGGAAAATGTAAGTAAATAATTGCTTCAAACACTTTTTATCCTTCAATTCAATATCTTTTGCACCTGAGAATAATATTGAGTTATTTACAGCAGACAAATGCTCAAATGGATCTTTAGCTATTAGATATGGTAACCTCATCTTTCACCATGTATTTCCTATGCTTCAACAGAGGCTACATCTAGACTACAGAGCGCTTGACTGCTTCGACATTTCTGTGAAGCCGAAAAGCAGATAAACCACTGAGGCAATCACCTGCCTAGAGAAACCACCCAAAAACCCAAGGCACAGATACTATGCTAAGAAATTCACAACAGACATCTATTAATGTCAAAACACAGACTTTGTGTACGTCCACAATAACGAGATATGGAGAAAAAAAAAAAAAGAAAGAATAATTGTGAATCTACGTCTAAATGGCTTTTCCACTTACTGCTGCAGAAAACATAAATTATACACTTGGTAGCCATCTGTAATGTCAGTACCAGCAGCTGCTCACAATTTTCTGTGTAGTGATATTGTACATATTATTTGCTTTGGAAATTACTTGAGGTTTCTAGAAATATATCTTGACTGATAATTTTTTTTTTTTTAAATACACTAAATATATATATCTACATACCTACATATCTACATACCTACATACCTACATACCTACATATCTACATATCTACATACCTACATATCTACATACCTACATACCTACATACCTACATATCTACATATCTACATATCTACATACCTACATATCTACATATCTACATACCTATATATCTACATACCTATATATCTACATATCTACATACCTACATATCTACATACCTGCATATCCACATATTTACCCTACATATCCACATATTTACATACCTACATATCTATATATTTACATATCTACATACCTACATACCTACATATCTACATACCTACATACTACATACCTACATATCTACATACCAACATACTACATACCTACATATCTACATACATACATATCTACATATCTACATACCTACATATCTACATACTTACATACCTTCATACCTACATATCTACATATCTGCACATCTACATACCTACATATCTACATACCTACATATGCAGAGCAAGGGAAGGGATTCTTCCCCTTTACTCTGCTCCCGTCAGACCCCTTCTGGAGCCCTGTGTGCAGTTCTGGAGCCCCCAGCACAGGAAGGACATGGAACTGTTGGAGTGGGTCCAGAGGAGGCCACGAAGATGATCAGAGGGCTGCAGCAGCTCTCCTATGAGGACAGGCTACGAGATTTAGGGCTCTTCAGCCTGGAGAAGAGAAGGCTTTGAGGAGACCTTACAGTAGGCTTCCAGTATCTGAAGAGTGCCTACAGGAAGTCTAGGGAGAGACTATTGACAAAGTCTTGTAGTGACAGGATGAGGAGTAATGGGTTTAAACTGGAAGATGGGAGATTTAAACTGGATGTTAGGAAGAAGTTCTTTGCAGTGAGGATGATGAGGCACTGGAACAGGTTGCCCAGGGAGTTTGTGGCTGCTCCCTCCCTGGAGGTGATTCAAGGCCAGGTTGGACGAGACCTTGAGTGACCTGTACTAGTGGGAGGTGTCCCTGCCTATGTCAGGGGGTTGGAACTAGATGATCCTTGAGGTCCCTTCCAACCTTGCCATTCTATGATTCTATAATTCTATGATTTTATGATTCTATATCGACATATCTATCTACGTATCTACATATCTACATATCTACATATCTACATATCTACATATCTACATATCTACATATGAAGAACGACTTTATAGAGCATTTTTGTGGTAGTGATCTCCTTTTTGTCATATTCCATTAATGTTTATTTATTATGTTAAGTACATAAAAGTGATTTTTGAGTATGTGTATGTGTGCAAGTTTACATACCCACATATGCTAAGACAGTTTACTTTTGAGGTATTTGTGGGCATTAGTTACTGATCACTTCTGTTTGTCTGACCTCTCATCATTGACACATCTTATCCTCTCAGGATAATTTCCTAACTGTGGAAAAGAGAGTGCTGAAAAGAATAGAAATACTGAAGAGAGCAGATGTAAAATCTCTTTAGAAGATAATACTTCAGGGAAAGTTGAGGAGGAAGGAAGAAATCATTGTACTAAAAAAAAAAAAAGGTCATTTCAATAATAAACTTCCTCAAAGTTGAGAGAGAGATTTGTTTCAGGCATCAGTCATATGCTCACACAGGACTTCATGGGGATGAGTTAAGCTAAGGAATGTGTCCTGGTTCTCACAATCAAGGAAAACAAGCCAGTATTAAAGTGTAAATCTAAGATGCTTCTTACCAGAGTGAGGCATTACTCATATAGTAATGAAAGCCAATCACCATTTTCAAATGTTTTGGGATTTTTTTTCTGTTCTTTATCAAAAACTGTAGCACTAGGCTTTGGCTGTCTAACATAAAGATAACTGGTGGACTGGATAAATATTCTTCTTTTTTCTTTTCCTGGAACAGATCAAGAATGTTCATCAGAAAAAAAAATTATTCTGTAAGCCTGTCAGCCTTATATCTTTCCAGCTCTGTGGATCGTGGCTGCATCAGGCTGTTAAATATCAGACCTTCACATTCTCTCACTTTCTAGTCTACAAGAAACATTTTGCAAAAAGATGTAATAGATGAGAGAACCTCTAAAGGTCTGTTTCACTAAACTTTTAGAAAGCTCACAATTTTAATTTCTAGAACCTTAGTGTAGTGCAATTTCTTCCCCACCCCAGCCTCCCAAAACCTTTCCCTCTTTTTTTCCTCCTCTCTTTTTTTTGTCTTTGTTTCCTTCCTATCTTTACTATCAGGGGTTTTTTTTTGTCCTTTTTCTTATATTCCACAGTCAAGTTTCACATTGTGAGTAGATTTGACACTTGGATGTAACTATAAAGGCCTATTTAAAAATTATTACCCATCTAACTAATGCAATATTTCATAAATAATCTAAAATTTTGTAGAAGTTAAGTCCTTGATGAGTCAATATTGCCAATATAGTCTTCTTAGAAAGCTGTAGGGATCTTATTTGCTTGCTTACTTATTTTATTTCTTAGTGATCAAAGCTTCTTGAGTAAAAATATTGAAAAATATTGACTTTCAGCTGTGCTCTAAAGTTTCTTAGGCAGCTTTGGAAATCTTCTTTCTTCTCTCCAGGACTTCTAAGATGATAAATTTCACAAACAGTAAATATATTGCAGAAATACTAAATGAAAGCAGAAATAGGTATTAATTGTTGCAATTAAAACAGCACAGAAAAACGACAGCAGCAATTTGGGGGTGGAGGTGGGAAGAAAAACTTCAATTTTATCTTGAAGACAAATGTCACTTGCACTTTCTTTTGTCCTCCTTGGAATTTCAGTAATTTGAGTAATTTCAGCAATTTAAACTATGGTTGGTTTTCAGGACACACCAAGGTGATTTTAACTACCACTGCTGTACATCCTCTCTCTTTCATGCATTACCCCCAATAGTAAGAAAAATAAATTTAAAAAGAAAAAAAAGATAAAAAGATAAAAAGAAAAAAAAGAAAAAAGGGGGAAAAAAAAGAAAAAAAGGAAAAAAGAAAGAAAAAAAGAAAAAAGAAAAAAGAAAAAAAAAAGGGAAAAAAAAAGAAAAAAAGAAGACAACAAAATCTGAAAGAAATATTTATCTGGCAAATTTTCAGGTCATTTACATGGTTCAAAATATTCCTTTGTTTTGATGGAAGGATGGAAAGGAATTCTATCATTGACAAAAAAACCAACAGCTTTAAAAATCCTCTGCTGGTGTTAGAAATACAAAGGAAAGCTGAAATATTGGCATTCAATTATCACAAGAGGAAAATAAAATAAGGTCAAATGAAACAGGAATTTTCTTTTTCTGGTTATGAATATTACCATGCACTGCCTCACAATGCATATATGTCTGAAAAGTGTCAGTATCTGGGACTAGGTTGAAAAGGCTCAGTAGTTCTTCCTGCTTCTCCTTTGCCCCAAGCTTCCCCGTGACCTTCAGCAAGTCCTTCATGCTCCCTATCAGTGAGACAGAGACAATGATATTTAGAGAAGAAATCTGCAGCTACAGCACTTCACCCTAAGAAGGATTCCCAGGCTGCTAGTGATTATAACAGTGGGAAGATGTTTCTGGTAATAACAGCACTACGGTGAGAAATTAAGCTCATCTCTTGTACTTAAAGTTCCTGTGCTAGTCTCATGAAAATAGTGGTGTTAACAGCAGAGTCCTACCTATGTTCTGTCTCTGTTTATTGCTTTCCCAAATACACTTGCAGCTGGATATAGACTTTATTTCCTGTCTAAGACCCCTGCATGGGGGCAGCATGATACTGAGCTGTCATCATATTCCTTTTGCGGGAGTGTGGCATCCGGATGGGGTCTTGGCAGTTCCGCTCTGTGTGTGTGCGTCTGTGAGAGCAGTTTGGCTCCTTGATCCTTTACAGCTTCTGCAGTCATGTCAAATGAAAGCAGAATGAGGAAAAATTGTGGGAATATTTTTTTTATATATATGTATATAAGGGGAAACAACCTTATGTGAGGCAAGGCAAGGTCAAGTCAGACATACAGTCTGATGGAAGTGTTGGATGGAGCCAGACATGTCTCGGGTAGGTACATGAATAATGTGCTTCACATAAGTGGTGTGGGTTTGCCTTCAGTACACTTTGTTTGAGCTTTTGTATTACTACAAGCCTGTTGACTGCAAAATGACCATTCTATGATTCTATGAAAATAGTGCTGCCATTTAGTGTTCTGGCTGGTACCAGAAAGAATACTTGTTCCACGCTGGCTGCAAGAGACTTCACTGTTGTTTTTTCTTTGTAGGTTTTGTTAAAGCTAATGTAAAACAAGAATTAAAGAGACATGGATGTGGATGAGTACTCTATTTAGTAAAGTGTTCAATTGTTCTAAACAAACATAAAATTTTATAAAGGGCAGCAATGAAAAATGTTATCCTTTAAATGTCTAATTTACTTGCTGCTGCTCCAAGATTTTTTACACTGTACTTTGAAGTACTGTCTCCTACAAATGCCTCATGGAATCAAGGAAAGAGTAAAACAAACACATACAGTATTGAAAATTAATCACAAAATAATTTGCAGTGTTCTTGATGACTGAGCTAATTAACAGGGGATGAAACAAAAGATGACAAGCTGGAAAAAACCTGTATCAGAGACGTAGTCCACAGTACATTGCTTAGCTAAGCAAAACCTCTTTTCAATGGAACAGTAAATATTAGGAGGCATTTCCCCCCCC
>WBNM01035483.1:0-18342 GCA_013399055.1 Ramphastos sulfuratus
TTATCCATATCCTTTGCCACCAGCTCTCCATCTCCCTTCTGGAAGGGTCCCACATTCTCCCTAGTCCTCCTTTTCTCACTGATATACCTGAAGAAGTCCTTCCTGTTCCCCTTAATGTACCTAGCCAGATTCAATTCCATCTGTGCTTTACCTTTCCTAACCTGAGCTCTGGCTGCACAGACAATTTCTTTGTGTTTGTCCCAGGTTACCTGTCCTTGCTTCCACTCTCTGTAGGCTTTCTTCTTGCATCTAACTGTGTCCAGAAGCTCTCCACTCATCCATGCAGGTCTCCTGGTGTTCTTACCTGCCTTCTTTTTGGGATGCCTGGGCCTGTAGGAGGTGATCCTTGAGCAATGACCAGCTTTCCTGGGCTCCCCTTCCTTGCAGAGTTTTTTCCCATAGCACCCTGCCAAGGAGGTCCCTGATGAGGTTGAAGTCTGCTCTTCTGAAATCCAGAGGTGTGACTTTGCTATGCACCCTCCTTGATGCTTTGAGGATCTTAAATCATTAAATGCCAGCAACACACTTAGTTGTTCTTTTGTGTTGCTACATTAATAAAACCCTTTTGAAGCTGCTTGCTTTTTAGGGTCAGGATTACACCATATCTCCAGATGCAAAGCTCATATTGCTCTTAAACAAATGCAAGCTACATGGAGTAAAATGATACTGAAGAAGAACAGGGATATACACCACATCTCCAGATGTAATGTTCATACTTCTCTTAAAATAAAGCAAGTTGCACAGAGTAAAATGATACTGAAGAAGAACAGGGGTGTCTATTTTACACCATTCTCCACTCTAGTTGCAGTCTAATGTCCCATCCTGCTGTGGCTTTTAAGATGTAGATATTTAGTAATGGTTTATGAGAAGCAAAGCTGCACAACAGAGGAATAAATTGGTTTGCTGCATTTACCAACCAACTTTCAACTTACTTGTTACAAAATCCCTCTGTTTCCTTACTCCTACAGTAGAGAGATTTAGCAAAACTATTTACTGAGATGGCTTCATATAGCAAAAACATTCAGATTACTACTGAACAATGCTTGTTTTGTTGCTTGTTTTCAGATTTTGCAGCACTAAGGGTCCTGTTTATGCCAAGATTAATAACCAACAGTTGTAAATATATTTCAAACAACTGGAGGCTGAAGAGGAAACAGATCATATCAATGGGTATGTTTGTGAACAGGCTTCAATGCAACTATTGTGCATGGATTAGAATTCAGAGGTCACTTTTTTTTTTGTTAGTTATGTTCTGAAAGCCATAAATAATGTCTTCCTTTTAAAGAATTCCATGAACTGGCAAATCCTCTAGAAGGTTCCTCCAAGTAGCAAGCAACATTCCTTTGAAGTTCATTCATGTTTTTCAGGGTTATTTTCAGCAATATGTTCTTGCCTTTCCAAGATGAAAAGTGCACTTCTAGAATCTGCAGTTCAGATACCACATGGAAAAGAGATCAATATTCTGTAACAATCTGTGCTCAAGGTGGAATTAACAACTATGATGTATGAGCTGATTACAAATGATTCATATACTACCCTCTTTCAGAAGTGCAGTGCATCATTTCATAGAGTGGTTTGGTTGGAAGGGATCTTTAAAGGTCATCTAGTACAACCCCCTTGCAGTGAACCAGGACAACAAGGCCAAGTGTAAGGTCATGCACCTGGGTAGGCACAATCCCAAGCACAACTCCAGGCTGGGTAGGGAATGGCTGAGAGCAGCCCTGAGGAAAAGGACCTGGGGATCTGGGGTGATGCAAAGCTCAACATGAGCCTGAAGTGTGAGTGNCTCCTTTTATCTAGTCTGAGTCTCCCTTCTTTTAGTCTAAAACCATCACCCCTTGTCCTGTCATAACAGGCCCTGCTAAAAAGTCTGTCCTCAGCTTTCTTACAAGACCCCTTTAGGTACTGATAGGCCATAATAAAGTCTTCCCTGATCCTTCTCTTCTCCAGGCAGAACAAACCCAACTCTCACAGGCTATCCTCACAGGAGAGGAACTCCAGCCCTCCAACCATCTTTGCAGCCCTTCTCTGGACCACACTCCAACAGGTCTATGTCTTTCCTGTACCAAGGTCTTCAGAGCTGGATGCAGGACTCCAGGTGTGTTATCAAAGTTAATGAAAGTAAAAAGACTTTATTGTAACAGTGTTATTTTAAAACCAACTGGTTCTTTGTCAGTATTTCTTGATTTACAAACTCTGTTCATAATCCAGCACATCTCATTTTTTCTTTATTGATCTACAGCTGAGCCTGTCAGTATCTGTCCACAAGTGTATACTCTTTAACTTTCCCTACTGTATCAGTTTAGCACTCTAATGGGGAAAAAAAAATACAAAAACCCAAAATGCAAACCAAAACCACATAAAAACTCACAAAAAAAAAAAAAGAAATTGAGAGCTACAGTACAATTTGTATAAGAAATAAAAATATGCTTTCAGACAAGGCTGCACCTCCAGTTCCAGTTGCAGGAATTCTTTTGAAAATCTAAGAATGTCAACAAAGGTGGGAAGAGATTTTCTACAAGGCCTCGTGGTGGTAGGGTGAGAGGGAATGGATTTTAAATGCCTCCTATGGCAGGGGCTTGGAACTAGATGGTCTTTGAGGTCTCTTCTAGCCTAAACCAGTCTATGATTTTATGATTTTATGATTCTATGATTTGGAATGGAGATTAGGAAGGAATTCTTTACAGTGAGGCACCACAACAGAGTGCCCAGGGAGATTATGGATATCCCCTCCCTGGAAGTGTTCAATGCCAGGTTGGATGAGGTCTTCAGCAACCTGGGCTAGTGCAAGGTGTCCCTGCCCATGGCAGAGTGGTTGGAACCAGACCATCTTGAAGGTCCCTTCTAATCCAAACCCCTCTATGAATCTATGAACTGTAGACTACAAACAGTATAACCACATTATTTTTAGGTGCCAGTTTCCTACTTTTGATTCCACTTTGTTTCCTCTAAAAATAATAATCCAATGTTATTTTCCCCCCTTACCTGTGTGTATGCTAAGTTCAGTAACCTGACATGACAATCTGAGATAATGAAGCAAGACACCACTTGTAAAACACAGGAAAGCTTCTCAATAAAATGTCTATGCTTAGGCACATCTGTCAGTACTTTGCAAACCAGATAAACCCAACCTGATTATGGAAGTACAAGCAGCCAGAGATAACATCCAGAGTATCTAAATGTACTGTGCTTTTTTTTTAAAAAAAAACCAAAATAAAACTCAGTTCATTTGTATGAAGAAGTCTAAAAAAAGCAGTTACATGCCCAACTTTCAGCTACTTAATATGAAAACAGATCATAACATACTAATTAAGTCATCTAAATGATGACAGGCTGGAAAAACAAAGGGCCATGTAAAGCTGGTCATACTTGCAATCTCCTTTCCTGTAATCACATCCCTATGCCAGACATCAAAGTACAACATTCTCCACTGGCACTTGGCAGTTAAGATGTCCTTTCACTGACGCCAAGATCTGACTTGGGGTCACAGTCACAGCCCATTTTTGCTACACGATTAAAACCAAGAAACCCCTCTGTAAATTGCAACCTTTAAATACCAACTGACCTTTCAGCACTGAAGTTGGAATGAGACAATTCAAAAATCCCACGAGTCTGAGCTGAAATTAGTTGTTAGATTTAAACAGCTGGAGGAGTAAAGGGAGACACAGCTGAAGGAAGAGTATTGAGAGGACTGCCTTTAAGAGAGAAACAGGGAACAGTTAGCAAAAGAAAGCAGAATAAATGAGAAGTACAGTGTTAACAAAATGAAAAAGGGATAAAAACAGAGAGAAGTAATAAGTACTATTAGGAAGTGAAACAGAAAGGGCAAAGGGAAGCAAAGCAGTAGAAGTGGTGATGCTCCAAGGCTTGATGTAGAGTCTGACCTCTAAAATTGTAATGATTTGCCCCTGGTTAAAGTGTAATAGAATGTGAGAGGTAAGTTATCACAGGATGAACTGAGGTGGGCATTTGGGAGTCTCATATATGGCTTGAGTAAAGAGTCACTTAAACTAGTAACAGCAAGTTCCTCAAGTGTTCTGCCCATGGCTGTGTGGACAAGGGCACATTCCATAAAGCCTGCAGTGGGACAGGACACAACAGTAACTCCAAGGGTGGAGGATGAAGGATGGCAGGTAGTGGCACAGGTATTCTGATCAACCTCACATTTTCCTCTATCTCATAAGTTGACTTCATCAATATCAAAAAGATTTCAAATTTATGCTGCAGTGCCAGCCAGCTTCTGAAGACCAGGAAGACTGTTCCAAGCATGAAGTGAAGGACAGCTTCAGGCTCTAAATTAATGACACCTATTTAGAAGAAGCTATAAGAAAAAAAAAAAATCTTTTCAAAAAAAATAGAGGCAAGGAGCTAGTTCTAGGGAAGGCACAACCTTCCTGTTAAAGGATGAGGCTAAGATCCAAAATATGCACAGCCACTGAATGTTGAGGTCATCTAAGACTTACTCTTGACAATTGCATCCCTATGTAACCGAACATGTGCTGCCACTTCAGCTCAACAGAACCTGCTTTTCTTTTATTTCCTAAGCAATCATGTGAAGATTTCCACACTTTCAGAGCACACATCTCCTGCCACACATTGCTTATGGGTTAGTATGGCTAATAAGAGTTGATTTGTCACCAATGGAAAAAGAATTTAGAATGACAGTATCGTCATAGGAAAGGCTGAGTGAGCTCGTTAGATTGGAGGAGCCTGAGAGGCGACCTCATTCATGTTTATAAACATGTGAAGGGCAGTATAGAGAGGACAGAGCCAGGCTCTGCTCAGTGATGTCCAATTTATAGGACAATGGGTGCAAGCTGGAGCAGAGGAGGTTCCACGTGAACATAAGGAGAAGCTTTTTTACTGTGAGGGTGACAGATTCCTGGAGCAGGCTCAGAGAGTTTGTGGAGTCTCCTTCTCTGCAGACTTTCCAAACCTGCCTGGATGCATTCCTGTGTGACCTACTTTAGGTGATCCTGCTCTGGCAGGGGGTTGGACTGGCTGATCTTCATATCTCCCTTCCAACCTCTAACACTCTGTGACTCTGTGAAGAGATCACCCAATAGGAAATGCATGTGCCTTGCCTGTAGGCCAAGTGCAAAATTAAACTTAGCTTGCCATGCAGAACTATTGAGGTGCTATGCAAAAAAAAAATAATCCATGGAGTATAATTACCATGTGCCCTTATGTGAGGCATTATTTTATTATTTAGTTCTGCAATTCTGCTAATTAGCTAGGAATTGAATAATATTAGTGTTGCACATGTCTTTTGTAGACTTGTTTATATCTTGGAAGAGAAGTCCCAGGACCACATCATAACCAAATGGTTACAAAAGGCCCTCATGACCTTCTCTTCCATGCTGGAAAAAAATCAGACTGGATTGGTCAAAGTTAGGAAAAGTTCATGGTCACTGGGGTCAGAGCAAAATGCAGCAAACCAACTCCTGTCTGTGGAAAGGACATGGAGTTGCTGTGGGGAATCCTGGACTCAGCAAGCTCCATTTGTGCTGACGGAGAAACTGCATTATCACTGCATTTATTTAGTGTACTTCCTCAGACATTTCTAGGACAACTTACTTCCAGAAATTCTCCCTTCCTATGGACAATTTCTACGAGGTGGAATGAGAATGGAGGGCTTATGGAAACAGAAACTGTAGTCATGCACTCTAAAGAAGGGCACTCAGCTCTCTGGCATTGCCTCACTGCATCCAATTATGGCACCGTTTCCTCTGCAGCTAACTGGAAGTATTGATCAGCACTGGGTTTGGTTCAGTGGTTTGTCTCATGTTCTCTTTAACCACTCTCATTAACTAGTGGTGTATATCACAACTGTGTAAACTGCATGTTGTGAAGTAGAAAGCATTTCATTTGCTTACCATTAAATGTTTACCACAAGACTTAGATCTATCATCTCGCATTTATGCCAAACTATGTGAAGGTGGAAAAAGAAGTTGCACGAAATGAACTTGACAGAACTGTTGAGGATTTTGAGAACATTCTGGCATTTACATGATGAAAGCTTGAATCATTTTCTGTCCAAAAGTGAAGACAGACTAAATTAAAAAAAAAAAAATTAAAAATAGCAGCTTGAGGATGCTTCCTCTCCTCATCCACACTGTCCATAAAGTATAAAGGGACATGACCAAATATGATGAAGGAAAACCTCACAGGTTTTTCAAACAAAAATATTCATCACACTGTTTTTCTTATAATCTGGAGGGGGGAAAAAGTTTATTTACAAAAATTCATGATTTATTAGGAACATATAGCTAGAATCCACATAAATAAGTTGCTGACTTACGTGGTAACTTTTCAGTCTGACAAACTCGACTTTCATGGAGATGAACCTTTCTGAATTCCTGCTGAGATTTTTAATGTGCTCCACGAGGTCAGCACAGAACTTGTAGCCACCTTTGAGGACACAGAGAACCACAATATCATTGTCTCCAATATCTTGCACAATGTCTTTGGCCAATCGTTCTGTCCTGGGGGGGAAACAAAACAATTTTTAAGAAAAGAATAAAATAACTCCAAGAAGGATAGTGAGGAGCTGGAGTGTGTCCAGAGAGGGGCAACAAAGCTGGTGAAAGGGCTGGAGAACAGGGCTGGTGAGGAGCAGCTGAGGGGACTGGAGTTGGCTGGACAAAATGAGGCTTAGAGGAGACCTTATTGCTCTCTACAACTCCCTGATAGGAGGTTGGACCCAGGTGGGGGTTGATATCTTCTCTCAGTTGATAGAACAAGAGGAAGTCCAGAGGAGGGCCACAAAGATGATCAGAGGGCTGGAGCAGCTCTGCTATGAGGACAGGCTGAGAGAGTTGGGGCTCTGCAACCTGGAGAAGAGAAGGCTTCAAGAAGACGTTATAGTAGCCTTCCAATATCTGAAGNCAATCAAGGATCTCGGGGGTCTTTTCCAAACAAAACACCTCTGGGCTTCTGTGGTTCCATGGCCTGCTTTCCATGTGGCTGCAAAGAACCACTATGGTTGGACTGACATACTTTGCTGAAGACTTGGGATAGTACTCTTTTACCAAATCACACAACCACTGATCAGGAGGAGTTGGAAAGGACCTCTGGAGATCATCTAGTCCAACCCCCTCATCAGAGCAGAAGAAGTTTGAGAATGATAGGGAAAACCTCTCCTTAAGAAGAAGGATCTCTCTGGTGATCTGAAGTATTTTTATATATATGCTTCCTCAGACTGTTTGAGGAGCTGAAATTTCCCAAAATTCTGAAGACCATTCTGTATTTTTTATGAGTTATGTACTCCAGCTTAGACAAAAATGGACTCATTTCAATTCCTAAGTAAAAAGATGCAGGGGTTTTTAATCCATATTTCATTGCTACCAACTGACAAGGGAATTTTCTCAGTGCTGAGCCTTCTTCCTACATGATTATTTTGCACAATTACAATGCATGCAGTTATAGAATCACAGAACTATAGAATGGTCTTGTTTGGAAGGCACCTCCAAAGGTCATCTAGTCCAACCCTCTCTGCAGTCAGCAGGGGCATCCTCAACTAGATCAGGTTGCCCAGAGTCCTGTCAAGCCTCATTTTGAGTATTTCCAGGGATGGGACCTCAAGAATCTCCCTGGGCAACCTGTTGCAGTGTTCCACTACTGTCATGGTAAAGAACTTATTCCTAACATCCAGTCCTCAATCCTTGTCCAGTAGAACAGAATTAGCTTTTTTCTCTGGAGTTAAGAAAAAAGAGTGGAGTTAATTCTTCTGAACTACAAAACCAAGACAGGAGTTTGATGCTTACTCCAAACAAATTTATATTGAGCTCTGTGAGAACCAAAATACATCTTAACTTATTTTAAAAGAGGAATTAAGAATCAGTTGACTGTAACCAACAAATGAATACAGGAACCATAAATCCTCCTTAGGATGGATGTTTGCAATCATCTTTCAGGTTCCAACAATTTTAGTACTTGCAAGAGGCTGTTTAAAAGCAATAGGTAGAAAGCTGTAGGCTGAAGTATCCCATAAAATTCAACTCAGATATTCCCAGTCAATACACTGTTGAAAATTACCAATTCCATTTTGTAACATTTTGATAAGGGTTTTAGGAGCATGTCAGAGAAGGAACACAGCATGATAGGATAAGGGACAATGGTTTGAAATTAGTGAAGAGGAGATTTAGATTGGATGTTAGGAACAAGTTCTGCACCATGAGGGTGGTGGAACACTGGAACAGGTTGCCCAGGGAGGTAGTTGAGGTCCCATTCCTGGAGATATTCAAGGTGAGGCTTGACAAGGCTTTGAACAACCTGATCTAGTGGAGGATGTCTCTGTAGACTGCAGGGGGGTTGGACTGGATGACCTTTGGAGGTCCCTTTCAACCCAAACCATTCTATGATTCTATGATTCTGTGACCACTGACCTGGCCTGCCACAAATGATATCAAAGCACCATCAAACGCCAGCAGTGAGGGCACAAGGTAAGAAATGAGGGATGATTAAGCTTTCCCAACAAACCTAGCATCTGGGCCAAAAGAGTCCCAGACACACTTTTTGCTTGTGATGAGTAGCAGAAGTCAATAGCGCAGTTGGGAACCAGGAGGTTAACTGGGACTTAGGATTTGTACTAGAGAGCTGCCAAAGTCATACATCACTGAATGTAATTTTTTATTCCTTTTTGTAGTAAAAATACAGGATGGTTAGAAAGCAAGTGGAACATTCAGGTATTAATGTATCCAAAGCTTTGTACTTGCCCTTTCACCTTCTCTTCAGCTTTCTTGAAATTTACATTCCAATGCCAGTTTCACTATCTGATCCCACTCCCTTTTTTTTTTTTTCCCTGTGGAAACCTTATCAGTACCCAAATCAGCAATTACATGAAAGAAATCAGACCAATCAGTTGCAAAGGCAACACAAGCCTGCCATTTCCTAACCTTCAAGCATTTATTTCCTTCCCAAATTAAGTAATTAAAAGCATTTTTACAAATGCCAATGTGCCACTTTAGGACAAAACATTACATCCACACTGCCTGTGGATGAAAAGGAACCATGCTGACCCAAGAATGGATTTAGCCACATTCAGCCTGCACATACCTGTCAACAATGATGCCGTGAGGTATGAGCACATATTCCAGATCTCCATAGTAGTGCTGTGGATAAGTGAACAAATCCAGGCTGTATCCAGGCCAGTTGTCTGAAATCTGCATATCAAACAGCACTGTTAAGAACACTTCATGGTGTTTGACAACTTGTAACTGATAGGAAATCAGTGCTGTAGTACACTCTGTTGGCTGAATTAATCCCATGACATCCTCTTCCAGTTCTAATTTACTGTTTCAATTTTCCTAGTAATTATTTCACCTGCTGAGAAGCAGTTCCTTGGAATCCTGGTGGACAATAAGGTATCCATGGGACAGCAATGTGGCCTTGTGGCCAAGAAGGCAAATGTTATCCTGAGGTGCATTAAGTAGAGTGTGGCCAGCATGTCAAGGGAGGTTCTCTCTTCCTCTACTCTGCCCTGATGAGACCACATCTGGAGTATTGCATCCAGTTCTGGGCTCCCCAGTTCAAGAGGGAAAGGGATATACTGGAGAGAATCCAATGGAGGCTATAAGGATAATGAAGAGACTGGATCATCTGTCTGGTGAGGAAAGGCTGAGAGACCTCGGGCTGTTTAAGTCTGGAAAAGGGAAGACTGAGAGGAGATCTTATTAATGTTTACAAATATCTGATGGGCAAGTGTCAAGAAGAAGGGGACAGGCACTTAACAAGTGGCTCCCGCAGGGGTCAGTGCTCAGACCAGTGCTGTTTAATATCTTTGTCAGTGCCATGGACAGAGGAATCAGTGCACCCTCAGCAAGTTTGCAGATGACACCAAGCTGTGTGGCACAGTCGACTTGCTAGAGGGCAGGGATCCATCCAGAGGGACCTGGACAGGCTGCAGAGGTGTGCCCAAGCCAACCTCATGACATTCAACAAGGCCAAGTGTAAGGTCCTGCACCTGGGTAGGCACAATCTCAAGCACAAATACAGGCTGGGTGAGGAATGGCTGAGAGCAGCCCTGAGGAAATGGACCTGGGGGTCTGGGGTGATGAAAAGCTCAACATGAGCCTGCAGTGTGCGCATGCAGCCCAGACAGCAACTGAGTGCTGGGCTGCAGCAAGAGAAGTGTGGCCAGCAGGGCAAGGGAGGGGATTCTGCCCCTTTACTCTGCTCTCCTCAGACCCCATCTGGAGTCCTGTGTGCAGTTCTGGAGCCCCCAGCACAGGAAGGACATGGAAGTGTTGGAGCGGGTCCAGAGGAGGCCACGAAGATGCTCAGAGGGCTGCAGCAGCTCTGCTCTGAGGACAGGCTGAGAAAGTTGGGGCTCTGCAGCCTGGAGAAGAGAAGGCTTCCAGGAGACCTTAGAGTAGCCTTCCAGTATCTGAAGGGGGCCTACAGGAAGGCTGGGGAGGGACTATTGACAAGGTCTTGCAATGACAGGACAAGGGGCAATGGGTTTGAACTGGCAGAGGGGAGATTTAGACTGGATGTTAGGAGGAAGTTGTTTGCAGTGAGGGTGGTGAGACACTGGCACAGGTTGCCCAGGGAGGTTGTGGCTGCTCCCTCCCTGGAGGTGTTCAAGGCCAGGTTGGAGGAGGCCTTGAGTGACCTGTACTAGTGGGAGGTGTCCCTGCCTATGGCAGGGGGTTGGAACTAGATGATCCTTGAGGTCTCCTTCCAACCTTACCATTCTATGATTCTATGATTCTATGACTTTCAGTGGTGCCCAGTGATAGGGCAATGGGCAACAGACACAAACTGGAACACAGGAAGCTCCACTTCTTTACTGTCAGGGTGATGAAGCCCTGGTGCAGGCTGCCCAGAGAGGTTGTGGAGTGTCCTCTGTAGGCTTTTCAGACCTATCTGGATGCGTTCCTGCGTGACCTGCCCTAGGTGATGCTGCTTTGGCAGGGAGGATGGACTCAACGTTCTCCAGAGGTCCTACCCTTTTATGATTCTCTGATCCTATCTTACTTCTCTGTATATCTCAGAAATCAGATGCTACAGAGTTTTACCCACAGAAGGTGAGAAATTTCACCTGAAATTGCAAACAACCAGGAAGAAAGAGGAAATACTTAATACTAAACCAGTTACTACTTTCAAACTCAAAACTCAAGTGTAAGATTACCAGTAAGAAGGGATTCTCCAACTGGAGCTTCAGACAGTGGGATTAAAAGTCCTAAAAGCAGACATTCAAATGTTACATTTCTGGCTTAGAGGCATTTTAAAGCCACACATAAATAAATGAATACAGATTAAAGAGCACGGAGAGAGAATAAATGGTGTGGTTCATGGGTGGTATCTATACAAATCAGTGGAAGACTGCACCTTTTTGCTGAAGGTGAGGTTCTTACTCTAGATAAGTCATCAAAGATAGGTGAGTACAAAATGTTCTTCTCTCACCTCACTATCAGCTAGTCTGTCAATCCATACTTTTACAGAAAAAAACTACTTCACAGATTTCACATACGTCAGTTTCCTAAGCACTGGAATACCACAACTAGGAGATCCTGTGGCATAAAATGGCAGTAAGGATTAACTAGGGCAAAAATCAGCCAGCAGGCAAAGGTTTCAGGAAGCCATGAAGCTGCAAAGTCATCAGCACAAGGACTCAGCAAAGTCCAAGCCAACTGTTTTTACAATCCCTTAGGAAAGACAAGACCAGCAGGTTCTCAAGGTATCTCAGAATCACTGCAAAGCTTCACTTCAATACTGGTTCAGGACAAAAACACTAAACCTAAAAGGTTTTCTTTAGAATCCCATATTGTCTGTCTTTAGTCTGGAGAAGGGGCTGAGGGGAGACCTCATTACTTTCTACAACTCCCTGAAAGGAGGTTGGAGTGATGTGGGAGTTGGTCTCTTCTCCCTAGTAACAAGTGATAGGACAAGAAGAAATGGCCTGTAGTTGCATCAGAAGAGGTTTAGATTGGATACCAGAAACAATTTCTTTGCTGCAAGTGTGGTCAGGCACTGGAACAGGCTGCCCAGGGAGGTGGTGGAGTCACCATCCCTCGAGGTGTTCAAGAAACATGTGGATATAGCACTTCAGGGCATGGTTTAATGGATGTAGTGATGTTAGATTGATGTCTGGATTTGATGAACTTAGAGGTCTTTTCCAACCCAAACAATTCTGTGACTCTATGATTCTTTCTACAGCTTGACCATATGAACCTTGAATAGAAGGTGAGAAACTTCCCTTTGCAAAGTGCATGTCTTAATGGCTTTCTGCCTTCAAAGGACCATCAGAAAAGCCAACCTCTGCTTACAACTTCATGTAGTAGAACAATAAACCATGTCACAAAAATACCCAGGCTCACACAACACATTTGGTGTTGAGGTGTTCCTCCACGTCTACTTTAACTTAGGCACAGCCCTGCCTTATCCTGTACTGAAGCAGTCAGTCTTCTGCCTTGTGGATTTTGGGTTGTTTGTTGACAACTACAGACATCTCAATTGTCTTGCTTTCTTAACGCTGCCCAACAGTTGCTGTATCAAAAAATAAAATAAAATTATTTGCTGGTAGCTACTACTGAACATCTGCCCATAAAAAGCATGACTTGGAGATTCCTAGGCTCAGTGAAAGCTTTTCCCCCTCACACAAGCCTTGAAACTACACAAAAGAATAAAAGTTACTGAGTGATGTCCTTCATTTCCATAGAAACAGGAGATTATAAATAACCTCCTTGGGGAGGTTTTTAATTAGAGGCAAATCTTGCTCCAAAACCATTGCTGCAGAAGGCCTGGGAAGCTCATTTTCCCATCTTCCTTTTCAGTGCATGGGGCTGGCTGACACTTTGAAAACATTCTGTAGCAGTGAACTGTCTGGCACCGTTTCCTTCCAAAGTAACAGAAAATGAAACCGTTTCAGGGAGTGCTTTAAATCGCACTGCAACCACCCACTAGGAAGCCTCCTCAGTGCTGCTGGCTTAGGCATTCTCCTCACGTTGCATGTTTCTGGTGTGATGCAAAAGATCAAACTAAACAGATGGAAACTGCTTCAGAATGGACCAGTGGCTTTTAGTCGGGTTACAATAAACCCTTCATGAAAGAGGATCAGGATGAGATTTTGATTCTCTTATCTATCCTTCTGCTGCTCTCAAATATAAGAACATAAACTGCATTGCTTTGCAATAACAGAAAAGTTCTCATTTGCAAGTGCTTGCTGGCATTGGACAAAAAAGGATTAAATTCACATGTACTTTCTAACTACTTACTATCACTACTCATCATTCTAATGCAATAAAGCCTATTTTACATTCTCCTTTCTTTTGAGCAGGCACTTCCTAAAAAATACAGGCTTGGAAATTCCCATTTACCCTAATGCTATTCACAGTCTACTGCTCTAGGACGATTTTGAAGTAACTGCATCTTTTTATAAGTATTCTACATCAAAAAATATCCACATCACAGAACCACAGAAATGTTCAGATTGGAAAAGACCTTCGGGGTCATCAAGCCCAGCTGATATCCCTACTCTACAAAGTTCATCCTGAAACAGTATCTCCAAGCACCACATCCAAACAACCTTTAAACACATCCAGGGTCCGTGACTCCACCACCTCCCTGGGCAGCACATTCTAATGCCTGACCACTCTCACTGGGAAAAAAATGTTTCCTAATGTCCAGTCTAAACCTACTCAGTTGCAGCTTGAGGCCATTCCCTCTTGTTCTGTTGCTAATTACCTGTGAGAAGAGACCAACACCAACCTCTCCACAACCTCCTTTGAGGTAGTTGTAGAGAGCAAAGAAGCCTGCCCTCAGCTTCCTCTTTTTCACGCTAACCATACCCAGCTCTCTCAGTTGCTCTTTATAAGATTTATTCTCCAGGCCCTTCCCCAGCTTCTTTGCCCTCATCTGCACTCCTTCAACTTCTATTTAATTCCATCTTCAGCCCTTGAAAATCTGAAGGAAATAGTTGTGATTGCTTCAATAAAAGCAGTATTCAAGTGGGTAAATATATATATATACAAAATATATTGGTACAGAAGTGTGTGGGGGAAAAAAAAGGCATACAGTGAAAGAAAAGACTACTTCTATGGTTCAGGCTTGGCATGCTCATGAAGCCCNGCAATACCCAAAAGCATTCCCCTGAGGACTCAGAGAGAAGCTGGAGACGGATTCCAATGCCTTCGGAAGAACATTGGTATTTTTGTTGTCTGGTGAAGTGGGTACAGTGAGGTTTCAGCACAGTACTCGCTTCAAGGCAATGACCTGGATTCTGCTTTACTATAAAATACGGAAGTGAGCATCAAGCAAAGTGCAGCTTTTGTAAACTTAAATCCCAGCATGCTGGCCTTACTTTCAGTTGGGTTTGGGGGAGGTTGGAGAGTGCAAGCACACATTTGTGTGCAGCAAGCGGAAGAAATTAAATGTGTACAGCGGAACATGGTTATGAGCATTCATCTCCTCTGCAATAGCCTCACATTGTTTTGGTGCTGAACACACTCATCCACCTCAGAAATGTCATAGAACATGGAAACAGCTTGGTGGAAAAGACCTTTCAGATTATTGAGTCTGATCATTCTCTAACTCTGCCAAGGCTGAGGCTAAACCATGTCCCTCAGCACCACATCTCTGTCTCTTCATCACCTCCAGGATGTGGATGTAACCACCTCTCTGGGCAGCCAGTTGCAGTGGTTGAGAACCCTTTGAGGGAAGAAGTTTCTTCTCATCTCCAACCCAAAACTCTCATGCAGCTTGAAGCAAGGAGAAGTGGCTGATGCACTGTGGTTTCAGACAGAGGTCAAACACAACTGAGTTTGGAAGGGGGATGGAGGGACACCGGTATGGACACTGGCATGGACAGGCTCTACTCACTGTCTGCACCAAGCCGGTTGCTCTGGGCTCTGGGCTATGAGCTGGCCAGCTGCTCTGCAGCTCGGTGAAAACCCCAATGCCACAAAAAAATGTGGCACTGCTTAGCTTCACAGGAGAGCCTGGTTCGTCCCTCAGAACAAAGGGCATGTTCACTCTTTATTACATGACTTATTCAGTTCCACAGGTACTCAAGGCACACTGCCAAGGCCGGGTTCTTTCCCACCGTAGAAGGACCCGGGGTAGCCCAGCAGCCCTCCCGTATCCTCGGAGGCCTCCGAGCTTCGCTGCAAGCCAGACACGTCGGGACCCCTGGGGATCCCGGTCTCGGTTACTCGAGCAACCTGGGGAGCAGCCACAGCGGCAGCGGGACGGCTCGGGGCCGTGTTTTCATTGTGGGAGCCGCTGCAGTCCGGGGAGCCTGCCTGCCTGCCTGCCCCAGCTCGAGATGCCCGACACGTATCTCCCCGCAGCAGCCCCCCAGGTCGGGCCAGGCACCTTCCCCTCCGGCAGCCCCCGCAGGGCTGCGGCGTGAAGCGACAAGAGCCGGGGCAGAGTGAGGGTACGCTGCCCAAGCGCCGGCCGAGGCAGCCTGACAAAGGGGCTGGGCAGGGCGCGGAGCGGCGCCGACGCCCGGCAGGGTCTCCAGCACAGAGCGGCAGGGGCCCTGGGGGTACCGCGCACCGCGGGGGGCGAGCGGCCGCAGCGGGCCGGGCGACGCTTTCCATTTACCACAACGCCGCGGCCTCCGCCGCTCCGCGCCGCCGCGCCGCTCCCGCCTCGCCCGGCCATCTTCCTGCGAGCCCGCCCCAGGGCTGCGGCGGGGCGGGGCCAGGGCGCCCCACAGCGGGGCCAGAGCCGCCCCGGGGGCCGCGCTGTGCCCGGCGGAGGGGCCGGAGCCGCGCCGGGACCGGGCTGTGCCCAGAGCCGCGCCCCGGAGGAGACCGACTGCGGGAGCTGGCGGGGAGGATGGAGCTCGCCGGGCTGTGGCTCCCCGAGGGGGCAAGGCCAAGGCTTGGGCCGCACCCATGTGTTCGAGGCCAGTCCCTGGGAAGCGGTGTCCGAGGCCAGGGCTCACGGGACAGGCACTTCTTGGCTGTCACAAGACAGGGCTAATCGCTGAGGGTCCCTAAAGAGGAAAGGAAATAGGGAGCGCACGGCGTAGGCTAACCTGTGCGCAAAGCCACGGGGCAGGTGCTGGGAAAGCAGGGCACAGGGGGCTGCAGGCGAGCGGGCCCTGCCCGTGGAGCGGGGTGCGAGATGGAGGCGACTGCAGGCACAGGCAGGGCTGCAAGAGGCAGCGCAGTGACGCGGGCAGGCTGGTGGAAAGGTCTGGACACAGCTAGGTGAGAGGCCTGTGCCGAGTAAGTTAGTGGGTAAGATTGGATAAGGTGTGGTTTAAACTGACATTTTAACCGGTTTATTGCTTATAGTCTAGGGAGAAATGATGCCAGAAAGCAAACTTCCAAGAGTTCATTCATTGCTTTCCATCCATGGGGACTTCCAAACTGGTGCTCCTTTATCCTCACCGCTCTGTAGACGCTGGAGCAAGCTATGTCTTCCCAGTTTCTTCAGCCCATCGCTGTGCTACTCATGCTGTCTGTCCGAGTGGAAGGAAAACAGGAACTGCACAGTCTGCTGTCTGCCTTTCCAATTCTGTCTTCATTATTAGTAGTATTTTGCCTTCATAGCCTCACAGATGAGAAGGCACTTGTTTCTTTCATCATTGCCTTCCTTTATAATCCTATTAAAGAAGTCCAAATTTAGACTAGCTCTATCATTTTTGTGTCCTGTCTATTGGGAACAAGGCTGACAGCCTCTCAGTCCACTCTGGGTCCAATTTTAGCATTTCATGTTCTTAAAGATGAAAGTTGGTTGTGATTTCTGTTACTTAGCTGTTAAATATCCATCTATTAGAATTCTGCCATTCCTATATTAGAAATTATTAAAGGAAGGACAAGTTGCTTTTAGGAGAGACCTGGGCATAATGAAATATGCTGAGTGATAGCTGAGGGGCTCTTATTGACCAAGTAGGAAGACATTTCTGTTTGGGACATTACTCTTCTTGAATGTGGTCATTGAGACTTGTAGGTCACAAGCCACAACAGATGGATACAGAGAACAATATGGATGTGTCAGCAGCAGGAGTGTGGTGTTCAGTATGGGCTGGTTTTTAGGTGCATCCTGTTAGTGCACTAATATGAGAACTGACAGAACAATTACAGCTTAGGATGCTGGTGGCAAGAAGGCTTCTATGAATGAATCACCAATTAAAGTGTGGCCAAGTCTAAAGCAATTGAAAATTACCTTGTGCTAAATGCTTTGTTTCTCATACGTAGTCAGACCTGTTTGCTTTTTGGTGGATTAAGGAACTTAGAAGAGCTAACACTACAGTTCACAGAGGCTGGTCCCAGAAGATGGCTGCCTCAGAAGTGATGCCTGCGTGTGAAGACTGAAGTATGGTGAAAAAGAAATAGTTTCTGTTCACTTCCTTAAAAAGTAGTGAATTTGATAAGCAGACTTGCACAAACCTACATAAAGTCAGTAAAAAGATTATAGTAAATTGGAAGTGAGATTTTTCATTTCAGTTGCATGGCAATATTTCATACAACTACTGAGAAAGGAAGTCTGATCTTTCACCTAAACTTTGGGGTTTAATGCTTCTGATTTGTATCCACAATCACTTTCCAAGATCTAAAGATTCTTCTTGCTTGGAGGTGGGCAAGAACTTCTAAAGCCCACAGCTGCCCTAAAGCTAACACAATCTAATTCAGTTGCCACCACATGAAACCTGCTGTTGCATAAACATCACAGAACTGGGTCCTTACAGCTAGAAACTCAGATTAATTTTGCCATTGCTGGATAAGTCCTAGTTTCTTCCACCTTTTGATCTAGTTACAGAGTTTTCTGTCTTTTTTTAGCCACATTCTTTATTAGACCCACTGCAATATAAGAGATTGGTCTAGCAGCACCAAAGTGCGTAACTATTTGGAGAAGATTAACATGAACAAAATACTAAAAAGTAAATTCCTCTGGCTTTGTGCTGAAAAACTTAAGCAGGAAATGTTTGTTCTTCCCATCAAGGTTGCATGACTGCCTTTCATCAAGTGTTCTTTTTGCTGTTCTTCTCTTCCAAGAATTTTACAGTGCTCACTTAAGAAGTGTAATGTAGTGTTGTGTCTTGCTGACAACAATAAATAAAAGTATGGAAGCGAAACACTGGATCAGTTTAGCTGGAGTACAGTTTGAATGGTAGTGCTGCTATCAGCGGCCACTGGTCCAATCTACGAAGTTGCTCTTCTCCCTGTAACATTTTTCTTCATTGGAGTAAATTATAATTCATTTGGTTTAGTTTTGTTACAGACAAGAAAAATTCCTGGTTCTGCAAACCCACAGGAATAATGAGGTTCCTTGTGCATGATGGAAATGAATCATAGAATCATAGAATGGTAAGGTTGGAAGGAGACCTCAAGGATCATCTAGTTCCAACCCCCTGCCATAGGCAGGGACACCTCCCACTAG